>VCRD01002097.1:3064-37447 GCA_006783055.1 Trinorchestia longiramus
CTGCACTCGCACACTGATACGCCACTTACTTACCTACCGTGCTGGTGCAACATTCAAGCCACAGTCGCTATAGCTCCGGACTGGCTACTCTTACCTGAAGCTGGACAGGCCTAACCATCATCTGGACGCTCTGGACTGGCTCAAGCATCCCAAGAATTTCCAAGCTATTTCTCGTGCCAATTTCCTGGAATACAAGCTGAGTTCCTGTTGACGAGTTCTTTTATTTCCTTGAGTAGGGTCACACGGGCAGTATAGATATAGGAATTGTAAAGTGTTGGTAACTTTAAAATACACCAACCACCAACAAACTTTACACACATATCTCTAAAAATTCAATCAAATGACTATATAACACAAATTTCTCTGTTTTAAACATTCCTTTGACGAATAAAATTGATATAAAAACATTGTTTTTATATATATATATAAATATCTGTTGCTTCGTTTACATCTTTTTATTTTATCCAAGAACGCTCTAGGGGCATTGTACCACAACTGAACACGTATGAGCGTCTCACAGTAGCGTCAAATTCGTCATGTACTGTATAGATCAGAGGACCATCTGATTTTCATAGGAAGGGGATGGGGGTGTGTTTATTTTCATGTGTTACGTCATGTTCAGTGGTTCCTTCGGAGTCCCGGGAGGATGTGTGAGCGAGTGGACTTTGGATAATGAGGAAATGAGAAGAAGAATAGGCTTTATATAAAAGTGGATAGATGAACTTGATATTTTGAATAGTAGTGACAGTGTTAAGTTTGAGTGCATGGATGGAATGTAGGAAAGCTGGATGACGTTGAATGATTTGAGAAAGGAATTCGATTGTGATGGTTGCTCTGAATTATCTTGGAGTTTGTCACTGTTGTATGTGTGTGTGTGCGTTAGAGGAAATTGAAGGCCCTAACTAAAATTGGCCTTCAAGTTTCTGTTGTGTGAGGGGTTCATTTTCCAATCGTGATACTGAACAGTTTGTGTAATCATATATCAAAATCTTATGTTACTAGTAGGCCCACACATGAAAATTCATGTGTTTTTTATTGAATTATTTTATTTTATTTGCCAGTGGATGCAGGCTTTGTGAAGGAGTTTCCACACTGAAGACTGTGTCTCTGGTATCCACAATACAATGCTTACAATACATGTTTACCCCTACCAAATTTCCACCTATCAAATCCTTGAGTGTGACAGAGAGATGGACCAAGCAAGCAACCAACAAACTGTGTATTATTTAACCAGGGGCCTGTACTCTGAATATTTGGCCTCTACTCCATGTGAAGTTTCAACAGTTAGGAAGAAATTCAGCTAAAAAAATATGCAAAATGGCTTATGTATGACAGGATCAATAGCTCTAATAAAGTATTTTGAATATTTGTTCTAGAAACTATAATTTAGGGATAAAATTTTATGAAATCTCATCTTATTAGACTTAGACTTAGATTTGAGGTCCAACATTTAGCTGGGACCTTTGTAATGGTCTTTAATTTCTTCTAAAATGCAAAAGTTTTTCTTGTGTGAGCCAGGGTCATCTAAAGTAATTCTTATAGGGCCACCCTGAGTCATTGAACCAGCCAAGCGTGGACATCACTGGAAGTTCCAGCTTGTCATAAACAGCCCTGCATGTTTAGCAGGTAGTCACATTAAAAAAAATGACTATTCATGATCACTGTCCTGTATTCCATGCATGCACTAAGAAATCTTTCATTGCATCCACAACAGTCATGTTACATTCCTCATCCAGCCCTACAAGATATCTCATACCAGAGTCCTCTTCAACATACCTTGCATTCCACTTGTTTTCTTCACACTGCTCATGGACCACATCCATGAGGCTCTCCTGCTCATGTTCATATTTACTTCATTCCAAGACCAGATGTTCAACTGTTTCCTCTACTCCTCTGTTACACTACAGACATAACCTTGTATTCCTCTCATTTTACCTCCATGTATGCCTATTCACACTTAATACCTTACCTGTGATGGCAAACAAGAGTTGGCAGCCAAAACTTCCATCATAAAACATTTCAAACCTTGGTATATTCTTACTGGCATACCAAATTAAAGTAGTTTTCCCATTCATACTATGCATGCATTTGTTCAGACCATACTCTTTTGTTAGTTTTCAATTTCTTTCTTCCACTTATTGCAATCTCACTCCAATCCTTTACCTCCACGACGTCTCAATAACCAATCGTCCATAGGTCTTCCAATTCTAACGCGAACAGTCTTCTGAATCTTTAGTTTTCTTGTATGCCCCCTGTAAATTTTCTTCTAAAGACTTTCCCTCAGATTCCATTCAAAGATTTGTTTAACCCACCTTGTATTCTCCATTTGCTCAATTCTCACCTTATAATTCAACAGCCTTTATCATTCTTTCAGAAAACAGACTCTATCCTAGATCCACTCTGTTAGCTTCTACAGTTATTTGTAGATGAATTTCTTCCCATCTAAATCCTAAAGAGTATGACAGTGTGACAGACCAAGCAAGCAACAAGTTGGGTATTACTATACTAGCCAGCTCCAGTAGAAATTCCACAATTTAGATTTGACTAATTTGAAATTATTATAAAGATAAATGCATTGAAGATTCATGATGAATCATTGTTTTAAATGAATACTTCTCAGTAATATATACATGACTTCCATTCTGCATCTTATCTACTGATAACATGGCCCAGATAGTACCTGTAAAAATTCCTTGATTTAAAAGTAACAAAATTAATGATTTATAAAATAAATACATTTTTTAGTTTTACCTGTGCTACCATCAAAATCTGAATGTTTTGCATTAATATATACAGAACTTCCATTCTGTATCATATCTACCAATAACATGGCCATGTAAGAGAAGAAAACTAGCAGAAAAAATTGAGTATTGTACAGCGATCGGGCACCTTTGGTATCCACAATACAATGCTTGTAATACATGCATACCTGTTCTGATTTCAGTTCAATAATTTTTCTTCAGTAATAGATAGGGAGTAATGGAATGGACACACACCGATACAGAAAGAGAGAGAGATGGAGGTACATTTTCTTTTATGTATGGAGTTAGTGGGATTAATTAGTTGTGTAAAAATGAATACCTGTTTTATTATGGTGTGAATTTATTTTGTAAAAAATTTATCAATGAATATAAATATTGGCAAAATTCATTAGAATTTTAGTGTCTATATTTTTATTCATATTTACTGTGTTTTTTTTACCAAATGTACAATTATTTTTTAATGAGTTCATACATGATGTGTAATTTTTGTGCATTTTTGACTTGAGTTTTAATCAGTATATTTTTTTGCAAAATATAAAAACTCATTTCATACATTTATAACACTTGCAAAGCATTTATTGCATCTTTTTGTAAGAATTTTCTGTATCATAACATTGTATCTCCTTAGATTTATAGTATTTGAATTATTTTCATTTATTTACTATTGGGCTGCATTATTTTGAGCTGCTGTTTAGTGAGGTTCTCACTGCACCGTGTGGTGGTGAGTTGATAGTTGTTGTGAGGCTGACACTGTCAGCAATAATTCATGATTACCAACAATAATGGTTTTATTGTTTGGCTGACATCATCAGCAATAACTCTACTCTAGGAAAAATATCTTACATGTGATGCAATGTATTTCAATTTGTGTTTAATTTCTCTTGATGAAGTGATTGGTAGACTTATTTTATATCTCTGCTTCTAGTCACCAAGCTTATTTTGTTCTCCCTGTATGCTGATATTCTTTTCAGAAAGTATGGCAAATGTATCTCTCATGTAACTTAGTTTGTGCTTCCAAATTATCTCATTTAATTCTAAATAGTTCACAGTTCTCACCACATGAGAAAAAATGGTGCCACTTGTTAGCAGTAAGGAATTAATGTAAATAAATTATCAGTTTTTAATATTCCTTTACTAATAAAATTTATATGTTGGTCTACTTCCATATCTGGCAGGTGTTAATATATTTAATGCTCTATTAAATAGCTTTGCAGTTGATGTAGACTATACTACATTCATTCTAAAAGGATTAAGCTAAGTTTGGTAGTTTATACTTATTTAATTTTAAAGTCTCTAGTCTACTTTGCTGAATGCAGTATTTTTGGTCTACATTGCTGAATACATTATTCTCTTGTCTAAACTTGTATAAAAAATAGTAATGTAAATCAATGGTTCAAATTACTTGTAAACTGTTGTGAAAATCTTTGTGGGATATCTTGTAATTTGTCACATCTTTTAGGTAGTCCAGAGCTTTGGAGGATTTAGGAACTAAACCTGACCAGGTTTTACAATGTATATAAAGTATGTGATGTGTTACTACCTTTTACATAAATAGCAATTGTTACTGTTTGAGCATACATTATTTAATCAGCAAATTTTGCTTAGGCACATAGCCTTTTAATAATACTTTTCATAGGCAAACAGTTATTTTCCTATCATTCTTGTAGATGGACATCTGATGTGAACTATTTTCATTTCATTTAATCAACCATAATTTATGCTTCACAATTTTAAATTTCAGACAAGTATTTGTGGCTATTGTGTCAGCACAGCAGTGACTTTGTATGTGTTGCTATTGCCAGTCTTTTGCTGTGACATAGTGGTCTGTACACTTCCTCATGTGAGGTAACTGCAGCAAACACAACCACAATGATCTCTAGCTTGAGAATCTTGTCATGGAGAGCTTGGCAGTGTGCAAAGCTGGTCTTGAGGGATAAATGTGCATTTCTCAATGCCAGAACTGCAAATTCTGGCAACATTCAAAAGGGGAATTCTGGAGTTCAAAAATATCTGTTGGAGCGGCAAGCAATCACGGTGCAAAAGGTGAGAGTTCGTTGTTGAGACTTCAGAGGCCTCTTTCTTTATTTATTGTTTATTTTAAGTTTGTTTCTTTCCTCATTGCTTGGCTATTATTAGTTTGCTGAACATGTATTAGAAAGATGTGTGTTGTGGATCTTTTTGTTTTGGTACTCGTGTTTTTACTGAAGAACTTCTAAGTAACTCTAAGTTCATTAAAAAATATGTAATTAAATCAAAAAGTGAATGAAAATAGTTAATTTAAAAAATAATAATTTTAAATTCTCCATTATCAATTGGTCTATTGTTATTTTTTCTAGTTTTTGAAGTTTTCACTATTGGTAATTACGAAGTTTTGCCTACTATTGTACAGTGTGAAATTATTTTTTTCAAGATTAAGATGTTAGAGATCTTGCTCTTTTACCCATTTGGAACTTGAAGGTAGATTTTCCTTTTAATCAGTTTGTATATTTTCAGACAATATTAGGAGGATCGAGGCGTGGTAATCAGACTGGCAGTGCTGCGCCCCGAGAAGGCCACGTCTCAGGGGTTCTGATCTCTCAGCGACCTGTAGCCACCCTGTTGGGACGTGTAGGCCCTCTGCTCTCTGGTGCCATCCGACGATTGTCGACTCAGCGCAGCAGTAATGGCAGTTATCCAGTCTTTATTCGAAACTCGGCTCCTCTTTTTGCTCTAGTTGGTGTCACTCTTGTCGCAACAGAGGATGAATTAGCATCAGGCAAGGCTCGGTCTTCTAATGTGAAGGTGCGAGGCTTCGTTACAAGAGAAGAGGAGCTGGAGGCCATATGTGGCAGCATCAGGGTCAGTCACTCATCACTGCCATGTGTTTATTACCAAGATTTTTCAAGCTAATTTTAATTCTAAACTTTTTAGGGAAGAAGTTAATTCATTAAAAACTATCATAGGTTCATTATGCAGTTTCTGGTTCTCAATTCTCCTAGATGTTATTTGTCGTGAATTTATTTTGCTTTTTACAAATTATTGGAGAGCCATCCAGTTTCTCAATAAGTTTCTCAAGTCAACAACCTTTTTATGTAATTTTCCTGAGTTCAGCAAATCACTGTTCATTTTTGCCTATTTTTTGCATGGGAGATTGCATGCATTGGGTGGATCAATTCTGTGTAAATGAATCAATTTAGTGTGTCACTTTAATAGAAAGAGTTTAAAAGATCTATGCAGAATTATGGGTTATGAGAAGCATTTTTTACTAGGTTTTAGAAACAATCTAAAATAACTTCCCTCTCTCAAGTCACTTTTTTCACTCAGCTTTTCCCAGTTAAAATGCTTCATTGGTGTGTGTTACAAAGGTATGCAATAAATACACATGTTGTTGAATTACTTATCTAAAATAGGTAATTAAACTGTGGTATTATTTGATTACCTCTTATCATGCCCTTCATGTGTCATTCTAACTTTCAAACACCTATAGTGAAAACAATAAATATTAATCTAAGTAGGTTCATTTTTCTTGTCTTCTCTAATATATCTTGCTGAGTAAAAACCTCCAGAACAATTTAGCTTCACCATTTTATTTTAGAAGTAAACTTTTCTTAGCACTAAGTATAGCATCACTTAGGAATAATAGGTTTCATATATATTTTCAAAAAATATCTCGTAAATCTAACCTCATCCAGAATGCCATAGAGAAGAGCGGCTGGTTGGAAAGCCTACAAAGTGACATGCCGTCCAAGAAGCGGGCTCCTGCAGCCTCACTAGAAGGCTCTGCAGCACCCCAGCAGCAGTACTCTCTGCAAGACCTTGACATAGGTGGTGTCATTGATAAAGGCTGCAATGCGGCCGTCTATGCAGCACGTTGGATAGATGGTAAGTAGCCGCTTGAGCTTTTGCTTTCTTCCTTTTCTACCTGGGAATTTAATCATTCACTAGTCAGCTCATTTACTAATCTACATGTATCTTGGATACAGTGTGTTTCCTAGTGTCAAACTAGTGAACTAGTGTCATCTTTGCTGCAGCTGTTTAGCAAGGTGCGTCAAAATGAGCTTATTTCATGCCCTTGTATTTGGAAAGGAAGAGAAGGACTTTGCATTGTACAAATAACTTTAGCTAAGGCTACTTCATATAGTGGTCAATTCTATAGGTTATTTATTCAAAGCTTCTACCAAGTTACTAGAATGTATAAAGGTAAGTGAAAATTTAAGCTCGTTGGTTCTTTCGTAAGATTAACATCTTCACCTTGTGCCTACTTATCTATTCTATGACAGGAAATTTATAATTGTAGATAAGCAGTATTTAAAATTTTAGAAAGGGCCATGTTTCTCAAGCACAAACTTGTGTACTAGTTCTACATATAATGAGTTTAGGCTGGTTAAATGGGCTGAGATAGCAAAATCTTTGAATGCCTCGACAAGCTGGCCAATGTGTTTGCTATAATTTGATACCTCATCATTAACATTGCATACAGTAGCATGTTTTCTTTCTGTCTCTAAGATTGCAACAACGACCCAGAAGCTGGTCCCAGTACAGTTCAGCCTGAACACTCTCGTCCTGACCCTACTGCACACGCTGCACAAGTCAACATGCCCTCGTACCAGTCATCAGGGAGCTTTCTTAGAGCATCTCCTTTCCACTGCTCCAACCTGAACCTACACAGCATGTCGCCTCTGGACGAAACTATCGCCAGGACTGTGTCCGTAGAAGCCCTCTTTGACTCGAGACCAGCTCAGAATGATGGCACTGCAGAGTCTAATCTCTCCAGTCTGTCACTTGTTGCACCTGGTCAGCCTGAGTTATGCAGCAAGCTTCTATTCTGAACTATTTACGTTTTTACAGCTTAAGTACTATAGTTGTGAACTTTAATCTTTTGATGCATGAAAATTCATTTCACAAAAGTTATACAGTCAATGAAGAAGTTTTGAAGAGTTGGAACATAAAGTTTTTTCAGGTATCACCTCTGCAGTAGTTGTTAATTGTACATACATAAATAGCTGCTGTTGTTAAAAGGTGTGTTTATGTGGAGAATTTTGCAATACGTCCCTCAATGGTGATTATAGCATTCATATACTGATCACTGTGGAAATTAAAGAGTTTAGATGCTTGTAGTCTGTCCTTCACCACACCATTAGTTGTATTAGCTATTGTTTGTGAGCACTTAGTATTTTCATAATCCTAACTTCGCGCAGGATGGAGGACCAATTGATGTGGTGAGAAATTTTTTATTACATATAACATGCTCTCACCACGTGTTGATTTACTACACTTGAGTCCGTATTGCTACATAATTCACGTCTACACTTACGGTTGCTACGTAGGTGGGAAGTCATTCACCTAGGTTCGTACAATCATGTATTCTTTCTAGTTCAACAAACAAAAAAGATATAACTGTCAGTTGAATCTCCATCCATATGCATACCTTAAGTTTAATATCCTGAGGCTTTGAAATCCCTTCAAAGCTCATGGCATAAAGTTAACTCTTGCACAATTGGTGTAATTCGTGCTGTGTAGCATGGGGTGTAGGGAGGGATTTAAAAAAAACAAATTATTCATTTTCCTTTGGTTGGCTACTCTAATCTTGGAGAAAAAGCCAAGCTGGGCGGATACGTACGGCTTTGTGTGAGACTGTACAGTGTACCATGGAGCTACACTAACGTTGCCCACAGGAGTTCTCATGTCAGAACGTGTGCTGTACAGCTGTGATGGTTGGCGCAGAAGGGCACATGGCTTTAGCAGTATTGTCAGTAGTTGTGGAAACTTGGTGCAGGTTTGCTTTGTTTCTCATTTTTTCTCTTCTTTTTGAAGAAATAACTGATATTTGCCAATTTCTCGCTCCTGCACGATTGTTTTTTCCCGTCGTGTTTCTTTTGCAGTGCCCCTAAATCTTTGTTTATCTCTAGCAGTCAGTTCAGACAAGTGCAGCACGGGCTCGTACAGTCCATTGAAATACTTAAATTTGTACAAAAGGCATTTGTACTTTGTTAAATAACTACGTATATTGAGAGTAATAATAGGAGTTGTGTGCTTGCAGAGACTGCACACACACCAGTTGAGGCTACCAGCACATCAGCTGCCGCCCTGGCGCTGAGCACCGGCCAGTTCGGGCGCCCCTGTGCCGTGCGACCCAAGAAAGTTTCCTTCAATGTCCCATCGAACGAAGACTCGAACGGCAACGATGACCTCTCACCGCCAAGTGATTATGGTAGGAACTTGTTGGGTGGAGTTGTTGATGGTTGGTAGTAGTTGTGTCAGATACTTGATAGGTGGTGGTTGTTGTGTGATTGTTGATGGGTGGTAGTAGTTGTGTGGTTGTTGATGGGTATGTCAATTGTGTGGTCTTTCGTGAGTGGCGGGTATTGTGAGGTCTATTGATGGATGGTCTGTCACTTATGAATTCCACCTATACACGAGCTTATGTAAACTAGCAGCAGGCATTGGTGCTCGAATAGTTGGTCCTATGATAGGCATCCACAGTGCATTATGCCAGGCAAGGCTTAACGATTGCTCTTGGTCAGCGTTAAGTGTCCAACATGAACACCTGTGATGGTAATTCTTTAAAACGTGAAAGACGAGAATGAACAGCGTAGGAAAAGTAAGTTATTAGTGTTTATTGAAGTAGACTTGTGCGAGTTCAGAAGCAGCCACTGAGGAAGAAGCCTAAAAAATGAACGAAAGAACATCTTTGGCTTTCATATGTAGGCGATTGTATGGGAGTTGAAGCTTGCCTTATTTTAGTTGTGCTGTAGCTCCCTCACCTCCACAGACCTGCCTAAAAAGAGCGGGGCACCTTCAGACAAGTTCCCCCTGGCAGTGAAGCTTGTATTCAACTACGAGGCTGCTTCTAACGCCCCTGCTATTCTGTCTGCGCTATACAGAGAACTACTTCCTGCTCGCTGCCTCCAGCTGCACGCTCCCAGGTCTGATGCTGGTGTCTGTGACACTGTCCTGTTTGTGTGCTGGTGTCTGTGGCACTGTCCTGTTTGTGTAGCAATTCTTTTGAAAATATTCGCATTTGTTCTCAATGCAACTATTAAAATATTTGCATTGAGCTTTGCAAACACATTGCAATTGTATTTGTAAATGTTTGCATCTTTTCTCAATGCTAATATTTGCTTCAGTTGTTGATGAAAATATTATTATTAGTTGTCAATGTCAGTATGTGCATCAGTTACCATGTTAATATTTGTGTGTATCAGTTTTCCAGGCATCAATTTGTATTCAAGGGTTTACCTGATTTCTAAGTGCAAGCATTTGCAATATATTATTTATTCCCACATACTATTTGATGAAAACTTGAAACGTGTAATGTCGTAATTTAGGATATACTGCGTAAGGCTCTTCTGCTGTATTGGGCTCTAAAGATGTCATACATCGATCTGGTGCTGTGTTCACTATCAGGACGTTTGTCGTAAGCTACAGGGTGCAGCAACATAAGTTTCTTCTTTTCAAAGCAAAGCGCTTTGAAAATGGAAGTTATGTTGCCTCCATTAGGAGTTAAGTGTTGTTTTTTCAGGCGTTTGGAGGGGCGTGGGCTTTGGTTGGGGCTGAGCGTTTAAGTGTAGTTAGATAGTCGTGCAATTCCAGATACTGGCATAATTACTTCTTTGTTCCTCTACCGACACACACTCTAGGCAGCGTGTGTGTGAGTGACCAGAGGCAGTACTGTGCTTGCTAATACACCTCCCTCTACAGCTACACGATGCTGGAGGTGTTGCAAGCTGTTGTACCTTACCACCCCAACCTGGTAGACATGCCCTGTGCCTTCGTGGACAGGGTGCCACTGTTGGAGGGTGGACTCCAGCTGTACCCCAACGCCCTACCTGCTCGCCTCAACCCTTATGGTCAGTTCTTTCTTTGCTGGGCCCTCTTTCCTTCATAAGGCTTTCCTCAATACCAAACTAGTATTGCTTGCTGGACCCTCTTTCCTTCATTAGGTTTTCCTCAATACCAAACTAGTATTGCTTGCTGGACCCTCTTTCCTTCATTAGGCTTTCCTCAATACCAAACTAGTATTGCTTGCTGGACCCTCTTTCCTTCATTAGGCTTTCCTCAATACCAAACTAGTATTGCTTGCTGACCCTCTTTCCTTCATTAGGTTTTCCTCAATACCAAACTAGTATTGCTTGCTGACCCTCTTTCCTTCATTAGGTTTTCCTCAATACCAAACTAGCATTTCTTGCTGGACCGTCCCTCCTTCATGAGGCTCCCTTATACCAAACAAATATCGATATAGCCCTGTTTGGATTGGTGTCACAGCTTTCACGCGAATAATGATTGATATATTGGAAACTTTCCGATCTAGGGAGAGTATTACTCGCTGTTGTTTTTATTTTCATTGCAGTATTTAGTTGGTCTCTCATGAACTTCACAAAGACTGACTGGAAAATTTAAACTCGTCCAAATATTGAGTTAAATTTCAAGGAATACTTTAATTGTGTTTGTCTATTGTTTTTTTCTTAAAATAACTGACAACTTTCGAATCTTTTACTGTACGTGTCGTTCACATAGGTTCTCAAGTGTATTTAAGTTGTTCATTCAAAATCTCCCGGAGCAAATTTTACCGTTAGCATTTGAACACCCTTAGCTTCACGGACCCAAATGTGAGCCAGCATCTTTTTTTATCATTCATACAGGGGGCTTTTCTACACAATTATGCTACTCCTGCTACATTGGTAATTGCGCAACACACAATTACTTGCTACATAGGTAATTGTACAATTTTTTTTACTTTGCCGCCTTTCTTTCGCACATCTCGAAATTAGTGTTCTAGCACATTAGTTTTACATTAATGTTAGTTTTAGCACAGTAGGGAGTTTACGTGGCTACCAGAATAAGACCGTCTCGGTTGACGTAAAGAGACACCTGTGCAGGTGTGGGTCGGAACATGTCTCTGTTTTGCGTGATGCGGCGCTACGACCTCACGCTGGCTCGCTACCTGCAGCTCCA
This sequence comes from Trinorchestia longiramus, assembly GCA_006783055.1. Classification (NCBI taxonomy): domain Eukaryota; kingdom Metazoa; phylum Arthropoda; class Malacostraca; order Amphipoda; family Talitridae; genus Trinorchestia; species Trinorchestia longiramus. The sequence goes on from VCRD01002097.1 coordinate 14,761, forward strand.
CCCCCGCCCCTCCTGCCGCACTGCCCTCCTGCTCCTTACCCAGCTGCTGGAGGCTCTGCACCACCTGCACCTGCACCACATCGCGCACAGGTGAGCACTGCTGCTGCTAGAGGCCCCACCACATCGCACACAGGTGAGCCCTGCTGCTGGAAGCCCTTCATCATCTGTAGGCCGTCTGAGGTGAGCATAACCAAGTATTATGACAACCCCTTTTCAAGCAGCACGTAGGGCTGACAATAACCACTTGCTATACTCGCATTTATCTAGAAATGAGCGCTCAGGTTGGTTTCGCTGGAGATTTAGTTACAGACTACGCAGTTGTTTAAGTAAGTGTTATATTTATATTTTGCAGTGCACACAGGCGTTGGCACTATAAACTGGTGAGGTTGACGCTTTATGAAAGAAGTGTAAAAAAATAAACGTTCACGTTCCTTGTACCGGTTCTAATGTTTAATTTTTCGGTTGCTGAACGTAGCATTAGACTTGCATGTTTGCACAGCCTAGCTCTTGTAAACGCTATTGTGGTCGCCAATGTTAGGGAGTAGGTAGAAACTAGCTTTGGGGTGAGCAAATGCTGCCTCGCACACCACTGTGTGTTTGACTGCAGGAGAACAACGAAGCTTGTATTGAGTTTCTTGAGAGAGAATTGTGAGGACAGCGGTATCTTAACCCTTGAAATATTTGACTATAACAGCATTTGATTATGAAAGTAAATCATCTTATACCTTGAAAGTGACTACAGCGGCATCTTGTACCATGAAAGTAAGTGACTATAGCGGCATCTTGTACCATGAAAGTGACTACAGCGGTATCTTGTACCATGAAAGTAAGTGACTACAGCGGTATCTTGTACCATGAAAGTAAGTGACTACAGCGGTATCTTGTACCATGAAAGTAAGTGACTACAGCGGCATCTTGTACCATTAAAGTAAGTGACTACAGCGGTAACTTGTACCATTATATGGTATATCGTACAAAAGACGTTTTCAGAACTTTATTCAAAAGTTAGTGTTTTATCGGTGCCTGATATTATTTTACGTGTTGTAACAAGTATAAATCTAGTTTTTTATTTCATCATTTTTAATGCACGTTTGTTTAAATGATTATGAATTAACAATACATTGCATAATTTGTGTAATTAGTGAGGCAAAGCGAATAGAGCAAACTCAATACAACTTTAGTTATAAGGAACAGCATACAGAGGTTGAAACTATTGAATAACTTTCCTTTAAGATTACAAGAAGATGAATCAGTTCTGTTTTTTTTTACTAAAATCGCTTCTTTCACAACCTTAGTTTCAATTGCAGTTGGTGAGAACTAGATAGCTTGCATTTCTATTTTGTGCTAAATATGGGCACTTGACAGAGACCTAAAGCCTGACAACATCCTGCTACTGGTGGGGGAGGGCCTGGAGACGCCCTGGCTGGTGATCACAGACTTCGGGTGCTCCTTAGCAGCGTCGTCAGAGGGCGGCCTGCGGGTGCCCTTTGTGTCACGGGAAGCAGAGCCCCGCCAAGGCAACGCAGCCCTCATGGCACCTGAGGTTGGGCTCTTTTATTTTCCTTTTTGTGGTGTTAAACATTAGTAGAAAAAATTCCCAATGTGAGGAGGGCTGCCGATGCGTATGTAGGGAAAATGTATGGCTTCCACTAAGAGACGCTTTTCATTTTCCTGTTTCGGTGGTATAGCTGCTTCTTACTTTAAGTATAAGACCTAAACATGTCTTACGGCAGCTACGGAGGGAAATCTGTAGTTTAACTAATCTTTAACCCTTGTGCAAGTCACTGCTGTCAACATACATGCCTGGCTTCATCTCTGGACCTTCTCGAAGCTGTCCATTGCCGGCGTACTACTCGACCACTTAGCTGATGTTGGCTACCTTTTCTGGACAGTGCTTCCTGTGGTGTTCAGCTAAACCGTGTTAACATGGCGCAATGGTGATGGTCCTTGTTCCTTAATCCGCGTCCTGAAAACAGTACTAGTTCTGTACGCTGATCAGTGTTGTGCCTGCGTAGGTGCTCAGTTCTAGAGAATGAAAATCCACTGAATGTTTCTGCGTTTGGTTACGAGGTGAAGCCTGGCAGTATTAGGATTTCTTCATAGCTCCAGTGAGGTGCAAATCTTCATTTCATAGGTTTAATTATCGGTATTTTAAGGGTACAATCTATATTCGGAGAAAAGAGTCAGCGCCACATTATCTGGTTTACGTCACCCGAATGGCCATTACAGATTGTGCTGAATTGTATGCAAGATTTAACCCTAGGGATGTAGTCGTCGATCAGCAGCGGGGGCAACACAGCGTTCGTGTTCGTGCGAGTCCACCTTGGAAAATGTGCTTTTGTAGCTCGAACGTTTTAGGACGGGAACGTTACTTGACTCTACCTTATGTTGAGTGGTTATTACTTTAGATAAATTACGTTTCTCTTACCTTGGATCACCGCGTTTGCGTCACTATTAAAAGCTGTTATGGAATTAACTGACGTGAAGCGCCTAGTATTCTTCATTATGTGATAGCTATTTGGATCACACTCACGTCAATGATTTTCAATGGTATTCTGAACGTTCACTTAAAATATGTTCCTAATTGCGTTGAAGTGTATTTTTACTTTACGTGTAAAATTCTCAAGAATAGAGTAAAATTTGTGATGGATAAATTATTTATTTTAACTATGATGTAAGTTTGCGAGAGTTTTGCCGTTTATTCTGTCACTGATTCTTGGTTTTGATAAGGCTTAGAAATGACTTCAGCATTTAACGTAATACCTAGTAGCGTACTATTGGAATATTTCATTCAGAGCCAAAATAGACCAATGCTCTATTAAGCCTTTTGTAATATTTGTGCACAGAATAGATCGGTTAATAACAATTTACAGTGCAGTCAAAAATTAAAATTAATGTTTACACAAAACATTCTCTTGTAAGCTTTACTCGATTACAGAATTTGTAATCATATAAATACATAAATACACCTTGCATGCTCTTCCATAATGCGTAGGTGCCAGACTGTGAACCGTACTTTGACTTAGCATGGGTAAGCCATTAATTTGCCAGTGGGCGCGGTCTTTGGGAAGGAGTTTCCAGATTGAAGGATGTGCCTTTGGTATCCACAATACAATGCTTACAAACCTTTCGAATTTCCTCCTATCTAAATCTTTAAGAGTGTGACAGAAAGACGGACCAAGCAAGCAAGCGACAAACTCTGTATTATTATATATTGGAATTCTCTTTGACGCTCATGAGATAGCGTGTACGTGAATAACGTATGCACTTTAAATACCAGGTTAAATCAGCTCGCCCTGGCCTTCTCCAGTCAGTAGACTTCTCGAAGTGTGACCTGTGGGCAGCGGGCACCCTGGCCTACCAGTTCTTCGGGCTGCCCAACCCCTTCTTGTGTGCTGGTATGTGTGGGGTGTTTATTGCTCACAAACAATGTTCTTTGTACTCAGTTGCATGAACCCCATCCGCCACAGATGTTCGTTGGACTTCTAAATTGCACATACAAATCACAATAAAGTGAATGTTCTTGGAATCGTTAGGGCTATGATACGAACCACAATAGCTGTAAATAATATTTGTCGTATCAATCATTCAAAAGAACCTCACCAATTATAAATATTTTCAGCATCGTTAATACAAATTTTACGAGAGCTTACATCGGCTTCTGAATGCCATATTTGAAATACAAAAATGGTAATTTCTTTTAATTTTGGGATACACCGTAGCAAAACTCTTGTAGCAATTTGGGTTTATTTTGGAGGTAGCCTATACAGTGGGGCTTGCAAACACACTGTGTTACGAGATGTCCCCTCTCAGCAGACCCACGCTGAGTTATTAAAGAGCAGCATAATCTCATGTCTACAAGTATCAAAGATACACGCAGACATTTAGTAACACTCGTGCTCTTAAGTCTGTCTGACATGTAGAGCAGCGATAAGCAGCGATTCCCCTCTCTCTGTCTGTCTTGGGCAAGCATTGGAATACCATGTCTCCAGGTGTGTTTGGGGGTCTTCTGTTCTGCCTTTGTGAGACTGGCATAATCTCAGTGTTACTTAAACGCATAATCTCAACATTACTTAGACGCATAATCTCAACTTTACTTAAACGCTCAATCTCGGTATTACTTGGTCGCATAATCTCAACATTACTTGGACGCATAATCTCAACATTAGTGAGACTGGCATAATCTCAATAGTAGTGGGACTGGCATAATCTCAATAGTAGCGGGACTGGCTTGTACGCAAGACGATAGAGCTTTTAGTGGCTACTTGTTTGGTTTGAAATTACAGTAGTTCTTTTTATTTATCAGGTCATCCCATAAGTTCTGTCCGAATTTTCATTCATAAGGCACCCACTTTCCAAGTTTAGGAACTTTTACATGTTTTGAAGATGACGATGAACAGTTGTATGGTTTGAACTGAGAACCACTGCCAATTCTTCAGCTGATAAAGCAAGATTTTCTTCAAGGGCTGCTGCAAGAAGCTTTTCATCAAATTCAATTGGACGTCTGGTTTAAAATAGAATGAGACTATAGGAACGAACCTTCGGCCCCATTCTTAGGTCGGATAATTACTTCGATAATTATTCGGTTGTTTACTCAAGTCCCATGCTGTATTTCTAGCCGCGTCAACCATGCCAGCAGCGAGATTCGAACCCGGGTCTTTCCGCTCGCAAGCAGATTCGCTCACCAGTCGTAAGCTGGTTTCAAGGGTGAAATCTCCAACTCTGAATTTCGCAAACCATCTTCTGCAAGTTCTTTCATTCGCACATTCCTCTCTATAAACCGATTGAATGTTTCTAGCCGCTTTGGGTGCTGAGTTTCCTTTCTTGAACTCATGAAGCATTATGTGTCTCAAATGATTTTTGGGTACGTCCATGTTAGCAGGGTTTTATTCAAACAAAATTTTATATAATTGTTCTCTGTAATAAAATTTGATTAGTTTAGATGCATCGAAACATAAAAACTATGTTCAGCTCCATTAGACATAAAATACTATTTAAATTTCGTTCAATTTAAAAAAAAGGTAAAATTCGTACAGAACTTATGGGATGACCTGATGGTTACGAGGGACAAGGTATAACGAGAGGACCTGCCCACCACACTACCAGTGATCATTGATAATCATTTTCCATTTTTACTGTCATCACTGCTTAAATATTTACTAGTAACGAGGCTGCTCTCACATCCTTCGCTTGAGTTAGAATAAAACAATGAGGCAATGGAAACGAGCCGTTTAGCCCTTTCTTGGGTTGATATCCAAGTGCCATGCTGTGCTACCAAAGTGCCATGCCGTGCTATCCAAGTGCCATGCCATTAGCAAAAGAGTAAACTGAATATTTGGTCCACTGCTGCAGGAGAAGATGGGTCCCCGCGACTGGACTCAATGACCTACAGCGAGAGTGACCTGCCTGACCTACGCGACACTGACGCGCCTCTCACCGTCAGGAGGCTCATCGCTGACCTGCTCAAGCGTCGGCCTGCGCAGGTAAGACCTGATCTCTCTCAACCTATTTCCCTCCTATCCGCCCCACACCCCTGAGTTTCCCTCCGGATCAGCCGCTGGGCAAACAACAACAAGACCTGATCTCTTTTTCTAGACACGTCCACGTGTTGTGTCGTATCCTGGCTGATGCTTGCATGACCAGGGGGCTTTAAAAAATGTTCTGGAGAAGGGGCTTATCATTTGTTTTCCTTTTCAGAGTTTGGTGTCATATCGTAATGAAAAGGCTGGCTTTCTACACGTCTTCGACATTTGTGCGTGGAAAACTTTACCTTTTAAATTATTGAACCTTCTCAGTCAGCAGAAAGGCCTCAATTGAATTGAATTTAGGTATTTTCAATTCTCCTATGTTGGGTTGGTTTTGCCCTGTTAGTGAATTACGTATATAAAGTAGAGCCTGATTATTGGAGGTAAAATACATAAATGTACGTAAATTGTAAGTCAAGTACTTTCGATAATTCAGTAACGCGCATTCGACTCTAGATGTTTGAAGTGATTTAAAAAGTTATTCGAAAAATAGTATCTACATATATATGTATGTATATACAGTATGGACCACAAAAAAGTACGCCCAACTTAAAATGTTAATTACTCCACGGTGAATGAAGATGTTTTAGGTCTGTTATTTGCATTAAGTGCAGAGAAATGTTCTCCATAAAAATGTCAAGTCACATCAAATTGGTTCCACTTCTATCTCTCACCAATGAGATAAAAAATAGCTGAAAAAATGTGAGTTGCATTTGAAGTATATTAAGATTAGGATTGATGGCCAATTTTAAAAAATTAGTAACTTTCGATATAAATACTTTAATTTCATTTGCTGTATTACACACAGAGATACGTATCGTGGATACAAACCTTTAGGTTAGAGTATAAATAAAGTCCAAATCATCTGAAAATTAACACTTAAAGCTAAATTTTCAAATGACGAAGCCCATCGTTATGCAACTCACGAATGAACAACACATTTTCATCAACATCGTCTACGCAGGAAGAAAGAGTTTAACGAAAGTTCAAAATGAATTCGACTAGAGATTTCCTGAAAGAAGCTCTCCAACCAAGAAGACTGTTAATAAAATTTAGAACACATGGTACTATTTCAAATCTAAACAAAGGGAATTCAGGACGATTGAAAACTGTAAGAACCAACGAAAACATTGAACGTGTTCGACAAGTAATAACTAAAAATCCTAAGGTATCTAAAAGACGAAATAACGCAGAATTGTCATCATCCTCCTTCCAAAGAATTGTTCGTAATGATTTGCAATATCATCCTTACAGAGCTAAAGTTAAGCAACAACTTCTCGAAGGAGATTATCCTCGTCGCTTAAGATTTGCTCACTGATTCGCTGAACGTCCAGAAATTTTTACTAGATGGTTAGTGGTGGGAGATAAATGCGCATTTCATATGAATGAAGCAGTTAATAAGCAGATCTGTAGGCATTATACGCCGAAAAACCATTCTTCTGAAGAAAATACTAATGAAATCTGCATGAGTAAAGAAAAGGTGTCTCTTTAGTTGGGTTTGTGTGGTACCGGATCGGTAATTGGACCATTTTTTTATGCTACAACGCTAAATGATGACAAGTATTTGCAAATGTTAAACACAGAAATTATTTTACAACTTCAAATTACTTACGGAAGAAATTTTAATCGTATTTGGCGGATGTAAGATGGTGCTCCAGCACACAGAACACTAATCGTTAAGAATTATTTGCAAGACATGTTTGGAAGGAAAATAATAGCGCTTGGGCATGACAGTGAATGGCCACCCAGGAGCCCCGATCTCACACCTTGTGATTTTTTCTGTGGGGTTATTTGAAGAACAAAGTGTATTTTTCACCGCCCCAGGATTTCGAAGAATTGCAGAATCGAATTAGAAGTGAAGTAGACGTTTTGAAAGACAATCCTGATGTAATTAAACGTGCTATGAAATCAATGAAAGTAAGATGTGAAAAATGTTTCAACGCAGCTGGCCGCCATTTGCAATTAAAGTATACATTTCGGTTGTGCATCTATTAATCCATTTCTATTATGCTTTATTAAGTGAATCGTTATAACTCGTTTTGAAATAATTTAATCTAAAACTTCTTTAGAATAATATTACAATGACATTTAATTTTTTACTCATATTTTTACAGCTATTATTTATTTCATTGGTGAGAGATAGAAGTGGAACCAATTTGATGTGACTTGACATTTTTATGGAGAATATTTCTCTGCACTTAAGGCAACTAACAGACCTAAAATGTCTTCATTCACTGTGAAGTAATTAATATTTAAAGTTGGGTTTATTTATTTTTTGTCCATACTGTATAGCTTTTTTGTCGTGTGAAACTATTTTGTCTGAAATTTTCACACTATTTTTTCACAAACAGTGTGACGAAATTTTCCTGTGTCGATATGACATGAGGTATCAGTGCTACTTACGAACACCATGTCTCGTTACAGCGCCCGAACGCCGGTGTAGCCGCCACCCTTAGTCAGTTGTGTCTGTGGGGCCCCAGTGAGTGGCTGCAGCGGCACTCTTCTGCGCGACCTCAACGCGAGCAGGTGATGCTTTGCTATGTGCTCTCTTCTGTTACATAGTTGTGAACTCTAACTTGACTTCTGTGTTTTTATGCTACATTTATAGGCATTGTGACATTTTCAACCTGACTTTCTAAATGACAAAGATTCATTTTTGGTCATTTCGGACTGTTTTAAGTTGAAAATATGCCTGCATCAAATGTGTGATTTGCCGTACAGTGTGGTACATTTCAATTTAAAGCTATGATTTGACAGTATATTTGAACTTGGAGGAATGCACACTGCCAGCACTGGTGTGTGGGTTAGGCCGACATGTTAGGGCAGTGTAAACGTTGTAGCGAAGGCCCACATAATGACATGCTATTATTTTCCCTTCATAAAACATTATTTTCTCTTGAAATCTTATGTGATTCTTCTGGTTGTGACGAGGGCTTCTCTAGCAGCTGCTGCTGCTTAACCCTTTCGGTGCCGTGATGCAAACATCAGAACCTTTTCAACATATTTAACATCAAATTTTAAAAAAGATGCTTTGTGATATTTTACGGTCACTGCATTGTCCTGATCAAACTGTAGCTTGCACTGCCCTACCAGTGTTTGCACAGACACACGTGTTGCTCTGCATCTTAACAGGCGAAAAATGATTGCGGCTACCAGAGATGCCGTCGGCACCGAAAGGGTTAAACTAAACATTCCCCTTAGTTGGTATCCAGAATAAAAGCTTGATTTAGCTAATGAAATGTTCAATATCGTAATACACATCATGCGGCATCCATGTATTTATGCTACAATTAGTGCCGCGTCCGTCCCTCCGCCTGTCTGTCTGTCCGTCTGTCACACTCTTCTAATCGATAGCTTTGATAGCAAGGATAAAACTTAAGAAATACAAGAAATCATTCTATTGCTTTATTTTTCGGTGGCAATTCAATTCCCTTTCACTTGCATTATGGTATCTAGAAAACCCAATCGGTTTATTTTTAGAAATAGAAATTTTCTTTGGACCTTTTTCTGTTGAAATTCATCATGATGCTTTGATATTTTTAATTGATAATGCGAAAAGAAATGTTTTAAATTAGTTTGACCAGTAACCTGGCTACCACTTAGTATAAGGCCAAAGATTTTGGAAATTGCGTTATTGTTTTCGGAATTGTGATTGTCTTGAAAAGCTTCAAAGAGATAATAGAAGATATTTCAGAATAAAATTCCGGCAAAAAAGACCAACATGGATACAAACGTGTCCAACCGTAAGAGAGCAGCAAGACTTCGACAGCAAGAAAGACGTTGTTCGTCCGATAGAAAACTGATTCTCTTCCCAAGCCCAAAACTGATTTATTTGAGAAAAAATTATTAACGGGCATTACACTAGTAATAATAATTAGCAATATTGCGTGTGTGACTCCGTACAGCAGTAATCACATGATTAATGGATTTTTTTCGTAATTTCTGTGTAGCCATGAATATTTTGCTTTGATTAAAGGTAACGAAGTTTTGACTGAGACCGTAACTGTCTGTTCGACAGTTACTAACCGCATGTGGGTTCAGACGGTCTTACAACAAGCCAAAAACAGATCACAGAACAGTACTGCATGAACTAACCAGACAACTACTAACTCCAATAACCGCATACGAAGAATTATATAGTAACAATATAAGGAACAGAAATACACTTACTTATTCACCAAGTAGGTGCTTTAAAAATCACGAAGGTCTTCAAGACTCCCGCCAGCGACTACACAATACTCAAAACAGAACACTTAGATTCTATTTCGGGCGCTCGCTCTGTTATGGCTAATGAGTCCAATACGGGACATGCAGATTCTTTGGCAAATTACACATATATGCCTGACGCTAATGAACCATAAATTTATTAGTAAACAAACTGCTGGTGTGCTGCCCGCCCAGATGATGGAATGGCTCCTGACGCTGACGGCGAAGGTGCTGTTCGAGAATCGTGCCGTGAGTGCCGCCACGGAGTACCGCCTCGTGTCCACCTTCCTTGCCAGGGTGCGCTTCAGTGACGTCCTGCACGCCATCAACTGGAACAGAGTCTTCTGATGCGCCTGCCAGACCGTGCGTACTTTATTTAATATTCTTCAAGTCTTCTTGCTTGCCAAAGTGGAGCCCATCTGGTTTCTGATGGCTCGTATGAAAAACAGCGTGCAATTTAAACGAATTGAGTTAACGAGAAGACGGATGTACGTAAGTTGTACTTAAATACATAAACCTGTATAATTTAGATGGTTTTAAGAAGAAGTATTATGGTGACAACAGAATTTCCAGTGATTTGTTGTGACGCATTCGTGGAACTCGCCTAGGCTTCATTGCAGAGGCACTTCTTATTGACAGGTTTATGGTCTCAGGTAAGACGTGCTCTAATGTTGCTGAAGAGCGAGCTTTGTGTCGTACTGTATATTAGTAGCTTAACGTTCCGGAGAGCCTTGTGGGTTCCCTGCCACTTGACAGTGGAGGTTTGAAAGTAGCCTGTACAGTTTGAGGAACACAATCTGAACGTGGATTGGTCTTTTGTTCTGAGCTTATGACTGGTCAGAAAGTTTATGGCATTCGTGAATCATCATTTTAGAATTGCGATGCTGACCAGCAAGAAAATGATTTTTGTGGTTGTGATACTTTGAAAGGTCAAATTTTCCGTTGATGATGTAGTCGTGGCTGATGGAGGACGTCAGTGTAGGTGAAGTTTACTTAACCCGTTATTATAGACCCATGTTTTGGTATATCCTGCTTTCCTTGTAGTTGAATTAGTGCTACCCCTTGTTCCGTTTGTCGTCTTTTGTGCATTCTTCATATTCAGCTTGAAAATATTTACTCGGTTTAATGCGTCACACTTGGGTATATTTACTTGATATCTTTCTGCTTTGGATAGGTTTGAAATGTTTTAGGACTGCTTACAGAAAGCATAACTCGTTTTTTGATAACGACATAAGGGTAAGTTATCTTACATATTTTTTCTTGGTTAGTAATTCAGTTTTCTGGTTAGTAGTCTCTCTCCGGCTCCCAAGTTTTTTCAGCATACTGAGAATATTTTTCATTTGTACCTACGTATATTTCTGTACTGTCTGTCGTTTTCTGGATTGGAAGAATCTTTGTTGATTTAAATGTCGTGTGTGAGTCTTCCTTTAGAAGAACGTACGCGTAAATTGCCCAGTGCATTACTTTGTATGATGGAATGGACTAATGCTTCGTGAGAAAGGATAATGGCAGTTTTCCCAGGAAGAAAGTTTTCCAGTTGGATGTTACCTGTGCCGCACATTTTGCATTGTTCAATGCTTATTTATTTAAGAACTCTCGTTCTGATTCAGAACCCATGTTCAGGTTCAAAACTCATGTTCAGCTTCGGAACTCACGTTTAGATTCAGGACCAGTCTTCAGGCTTTAGTTGTTCAGTCCTGCAATAAGTTCTCGAGTGAATTGTATAACTGACCACCACGCAGTTAAACTCGCTCGCTTTTTGCAGAATGTTTTTTCTCTACTGGTTATTTGCGCGGTTGGAATTGATTCTTTTTTATTTGACTTGTTTCCTGTGTTCATTTACTTGCCGACACAATTATGAATTACGCAGGGTTTGTCTGATACCTTATTCATTTTTTTGTATTATTTAGTAGCTATTATTCAGTTTAATGCTCATTTCCAATGATTTTGCTTCTCTAGTTACTGGCAATTGATGTATGGGGAAATGAATATTTCTTTTAGTGAGTAACGCTTGTGTGTGCTGTTTTACCAAAGTTTCTTCCTGACGAGGCGTAAGGTAGTAACAAAAATTTTTTCACGTAAAAGTTGTCACAGAATCGTCGTAAGTGAAGAGATAAATTTTACTGTAAGAATTTATTAATTCTTTTGAGTGAATCTTGTTTCAGAGAAGTACGTGTACATAGATTAATTTGCAAACATTTATGTGACCGCTTTACTCTATATTGTGGGGTCAGAAATACCAAATGAGTAAGTGAACGTGTATTTTATGAGAAGCATTGGTACAACTTTGGCAACTCTTTTCTGACCCTCGCCACAATAGGAAAAGTTAGTCGCTCATAATAGAAATGAATTATGGGAAACATTCATATTATCACATTATTATCAACTTTTCAAGCTAAAGGTTTTGACTATGTGGCCTTGTCTCTCAGATATAAAATTATTTTTCAATTATATTAGCATGTGAGCCTTGTCAAGATATCCAGGCTGTTGAATGTTACAACAGGATGTACACTGCGCCAGTGGTATAAAAAGCATTATAAAGGAAATGATTTTATTCTTTAACCTTCCAGATGACGGGGGATGTGTGTATATAAATCATAGAATTTTCATAACGTACTTCCCGAAAAGTACAGAAATATTTTGAACGTTAGATTGGATACGTATTTAAAAAATGAACATAAGCGTTCGTAGGCCAGCATTGTCAACACCATGAAAAACACTGCATGTTGTCTGTTTTCAGACACTTGATCTTACCACGTTAAGAGTAGTTAAATTTAACCCTTTTATTCTAGTACATCAGATTTGTGGGCCCGAAAGTTGAAATATTTTGTATTTAACACTAGAATATAATACAAACTTCTATTTAAAAAGAGAGCTACAACTTCATTGACTGCTCAGAATGACGCTCAATAAATAAATGGCAACGTAAAACAAATGTCAGTGAAACGTTTCTACCCTCATATGCGGCTGACCAAAAATTTAAAATTTATCAATTTTTGCATTATCAAAAAAACATGATTTTCAGAGTTAAAATATAATAGAGAAAATAACTATACCCATACGGTCTCTCCGCCACGCTTCACGTCACAGGTAGCGTGAACTCGTAGACCGGCATGAGCGTCGTGACAGGAATTAAGGATGGAAGACTCATCTAAGCTGCCTGGACTTCCAGCTCTCATACTTGGTGCTCGCCGTGTGGAACATGTGCAGCAGGTGGTCCAGGATGCCGCTCCTGCAGTTGTAGTCACGGATTGCCTTCTCCTGCAGAAAGTAAGGCAAGATGATGTGTACGAATAAATGATCTAAACAACACTCATACATTTGTGAGAGGAGAGGGATACCTGATGAAGTCAGATCTTTCATGAAATCAGTAAAGCACGAGCCTCCTCTACTAATTAAATATTCGAAATAAATTAAATCAGGACAGAAATAGATATGGACTTGCCCTTACAAAGCAGAGTAGAAGAATTATGAAAATTTTATTTTGGATTCAATGAACCAGTAATCTGTAAAAATGTGTTCCAGGAATCTGGATAAAAAATTCTGATGGTAGTGTGACGTTCACAACATACATTTGTTTGACGTAACCAATTGGTACATCACATGATTTAGTAAATGGGAAAATAATGGAGTTAAGAGTCTAAATTGATAACGATTCAAATCTAAATCACTAATGAACTGAGAAAACAAGTTGGAATTGTATATGTATTATCGTATGGGACGAAAATTTTGAAAATTATTGTTAGAAAGACCTCTGTTCAACTTGAATATTCAAAACGAGGTTTGAGTTGAAAGAAGGCGGACTCTTACACAAGATTCTGATATCATAGGAAGTAAAAGAGCTTATACATTTTTCAGAGGTCTCGTGTTCCCTAAATTGAAAATGTCAGCCCTCTGTTGAAGAGCCCATCTTTACACGTCCCTGGTTAAGGAACGAGTTCCTTACGCTGTTCGTGAGAACTTTCAAATGAGCAAAGAATGATTATCACATACAAGGTTACCAAGCGTTACGGGACCTGAAAACCAACTGACGCGACTCAAACATTGGGCTTTGAGTTTTTATTGTGGTACCCACAATACAAAGCTTGAAATACAAGTAATACATGCATTGTATTGTGGATACCACAATAAGAACTCAAACCCCAATTTTTGATTCGCGTCACATGGTTTTTGGGTCCCGTAATGGACACCCTGTACACAGGATACAGTACCTGGAAGGGCCTTAACGTGGCTTGATGGTAATTGTTAAGCGTCATGTGAAGGGTTTGGAGCTTGGCGACAAGCTGAGGAGTTCGAGGGGGAAAGCAAGCCCAGAAGTGACGCAGCAGCTCGCCTCCACTGCCGTACACAGCGCACAGCTCCCGCCGCAGCTCTAGGGGCAGCTCCTCCACCACACCTGCCCAAACATCCAAACGCTGAGTTCTACTGTGACGTGAAGGTCGTGACAGTAGGGCCTACTGTGTGCTATAGATTCACAATCTTCGTCATGAATGAGTTGTAGAAAAAACAGACTCGCATGTCTATCACGAGGACACGGTAGAGAACAACGGTCAGATATAAGATGTAGCACTCGCACTTTGTAAGGAGCCTATTACACCTGCACGTCAAAAAATTCATATTTTTTAATTAATTTCTTTCATTTTCTAGTTGATGTATACATAGCAAAGGTGGATGTATATATATATATATATACACACACGAGAGCACTTCTGCTCTTACTGTATAAGGTTGATAGAAGATGAAAACACACCGTACTCATCACTCGAACATACATCGGACATTTATAGTATTTTTCCCAGAAATATTTATCCTTTAAAATTAACACATATGTACTGAAGATACGGGTATGAGATGGCGCTTAGACCTAAAATAGACCCTCTGTGCCTATAATAATGAAAACTACTTTCTGTAACAGAAATGATGCTCGTAATCAAGTAGTTGAATAGAGCAGTCAGCGAGTTGCTCTTTAGAACCCAACAAAAATGGGGCCCTTACTTAAGTAAACATATTTATGTATTTCTGCGACGAATGAATGAGCTCAATCAGAATATAAGCGTGAACATCGATCATGCGGACATTATTAGTGCTAAAGTGGCGGCTCCGACTGACCGTTGGTGAGAGGTGCGTCTGAGCGACACTCCCTGCACCGCTCGGCCACCAGCTGCAACGTCTTGTGTGCCAGCTGTGGATTCTGCACAGACGTCAGGTCTGTACACCACTGCTGCTGTACCACCTGAGACAGCTCTATGTTCAGCCGCTGCAGCTGCACAGAGCATGCACGATATTTAGTGAAGACGAAGGTGCGAAACAAAGATCGATGAGAAGTGAAATCACTCAGAAATTATCATTATCATCATTATTATACTCTCAGTTTAATCACTGCAGCCACAAATCGCAGAAAAAATAAAAATACATTAAACACAGCTATAAAAAAACAAACTTAGCGAGAAAAAAGGAAATTAATATCCCATCATATGTATTAAGTAGCGAGATGAAAAAAATAGTCAGTGATACGATGGTAAGAAGGAAGGTCACGATTTATTTTAATGTTGGCGACAGCTGTTGATTTGTGATGAAGTAGCTCCCTGTATGAAGGCCACCAAAATAGGTCCAGCAATAAATGCTACTGCCGCCATAAAGTTAAGGCATAGGGCACAAAAAGAATGGAAGCATCATCGATATGAGCTAAGAAACTACAGATGGATGCACCAACATTATCACTTCTTGGTTATAACTGCCATGAAAAGGTTATCTGCGGAGAAAACGTGATTGTCATTCTCATACTTATAGCACTCACAGCACGTGAAAAATGTGTAATGATAAGTATGCAACCAAAACGGACCTGGTGGGCAGCTGCAGGTTCAGCAGAAGATTGAGAGGGAGGACCGGCCAAGTACCTGTCCTTCTGCTGCAGCTGCAGCGCCGACGCGCCCTTGCTGCTCTCACTCTCTAGGTCGTCATACACGAGTTTTTCCTGTAGTCTAGCCTGCACCATACACGTGATCTGCGTCACTTACGACATCATGAAACTATATGTGTAGTTTCATCTGGTTCATATTAGAAAAATACTTATTGGAATTGAAACGCGAGTAAATTTCAATATTCGACACTAACTGCAAAATTTCAAA
Organism: Trinorchestia longiramus; assembly: GCA_006783055.1. Lineage (NCBI taxonomy): Eukaryota > Metazoa > Arthropoda > Malacostraca > Amphipoda > Talitridae > Trinorchestia > Trinorchestia longiramus. The sequence continues at coordinate 30,620 of VCRD01002097.1, forward strand.
ATTCATTGTTATTATTTATAAATAGTGAAAAAACTATTCAAGTTCTAGATTTAACTGAATGAAGCTCGGAATATAATAGTCACACAAGACGTTATGCTAATAATTTGGCTCTACAGTCAAACTCCTACAACTGAGAGAAAAGGTTTACCATGAAACTGAGATAGCCTCTCAGTTTCATGACGACAAATAATAGCATCAGTTCAGTCGATAATGTAGTTTTCTTTAGAATTTGGAACAAATTTTCGCCGAAATTCGGATTAAAGGTAAACTACAACTGTTTGTAAATATGTAATCGTAACGTACATATTAATTATTTTGAACACAAATATAAAAAAATGTGCAAACAAATAAATGAAACGCCAAAAGTTAACAAAAAACAAACGTGAACAATAAAGGATATTTTTATAGCTATACCTAATTAGCTATACATTGCATATTTGAAATCATTTAACCTACCTACTGCTTCTGTTTAAGCACGCTTAACTAGTTCTGACAAGCACAGTATATATAAAACTAAAATTGATCAGAATCAGAACCACCGACCTTTGACAGGACAAGCCTCAACACCAAGCATTCTGTGCTAAGCGGGCTTAAGCAGGCAACATCAACTTAACATCCATTCCAACAGATGGCAGTGGTAGCCCTCCCAGTTTCATGAGTTCTCTCAGTCTCGTGTCTCTTAACATTGAGTTTTCTCAGTTTCGAGTTTCTCAGTTTTTGGAGTTATACTGTACGTAACGTAGTAGGCTACTGAACGATCTGAGTTCAGTGAGTAGTTGCACGGTCTCCAATTGAGGTCAATAGAGCAATGCAAGCTGCTCTTACATGACTTATTACTCTATTACTCAGCTCTTTCTAAATGGGCCACCTCTTGCTTTAATAAAGGTTCGTGCCAATAAGGACAGCAGCCCCGCGAGCGTGAACCTTCACACAAGTAGTCGGTCAATTTCAATATGAAAAATAATTCCACATTTGCAGTCAGTCAATTTCGATTTGAAAAATAATATTCGAATACAACGCCGCACAGTCTAGCGCATATTTCTCAAAAGAAAATTAGCGGTGGCTTCATTAATAGTAAAAAGCTCAAACGTGCACGGTTTTACCACAGCAATGGGCTGCACAAATGCAATGTGCCTAAATAGAAAACCTTTTTGTTCTTGGGTTGTGGGACAGGTGGCACTGAGCCATTTGTGAGGGCTTCAGGGTTCTTGGCGACCATCTCGTCGTACAGGCGGTCGGTCTCTGAACGCGTCTGGGCTTTGAGGATATTCTGGCTGTGTTGGTTAAACCTGCAAAGTAAGCGCATTAGCTAAAAGCCTTGTGATAAAATTCGCAGAATGATTAAAATACACATTTGAGTTTTATTGAAGTTACTAGAATGGCACTGATACTCTTACGGGATAAATAAAAGGTGGTGACAGTAAACACTTGTGCCAGCCCTAGTAGCAAGATAAAAACAGCCGCTTCTTTGGGAAGCAGAAAAATAGGAAAGACGAATGGCCTCCAGCAAGAAGGATGGTTTATTCAATCTCCAGTACCCACATATACGACATAAGAAAACAAAGTCCCCAAAGCTTGATTACGAAGATAGACACCATAACGAACCCCACTTTATTTGCTTATTAATACAAGAGCTCAAATATCCTATCCATTGGAAAGACGCACTAGTTGGTCAATATGTATCAGGTTGTAACAGGAGTTCTGTCCATTTTTTTAACTTGAAATGAAGTGAAAATCCTGTCAAAAATATATTTATTTAGTCGTCAACATAGTCACCATTTTTATTAATTACATCTTCCCATCTTGCCATAAGCTTTCTGATTCCTTCTTCATAGAATTTAGCCAGTTTGGACTCAAAAAGAGAAACTAGCTTCATTTCGACCTCTTCTCTTGAAGTAAGCCCATGTCCCATTAAATGATTTTGTAAGCTCCTGAAAAGATGAAAATGGGTTGGAGCAAGATCGGGAGAATACGGTGGGTGATGCATGATTTCCCAGCCAAATTCTTTAATGAGATTTTTGGTTGCTCTTGAAGTGTGGGGTCTGGCATTGTCATGGTGCAGAATCACTCCTTTTCGATTGATCAAAGAAGGCCGTTTTTTCAGTAAAACTGCTTTTAAACGAGTTAGCTGCTGACAGTAAACTTCAGATGTTATTGTTTGATTGTCACCCATTAGTTCATAATAAACAATTCCCTTCAAATCCCACCATACATACAAAATAATTTTTTAAGGTGCAGTCCACTTCTCGGCTGTGGAATTGGCTTTGAACCACGACTTAGCCACTGTCTTTTGCGCTTAACATTGTTGTAAAGGATCCACTTCTCGTCACCAGTTAAGATTCGGTCTAAAAAAGGTGCCTGAAGTTCACGAGAACCCAGTGAAACAAAACAGGTCACACGCTGTTGCCTGTTGATTTCTGACAAATCGTGTGGGACCCATTTCCCAGCCTTTGAGACTTTGACAAGTCTTTTCATTTCCCGATATATGGTCAAATGGCTTACATTAAAGATTTTGCTCAGTTCTCTAGTAGTGCAGGTTGGATTCTCATCAATGGCGGCTTGCAATTGCTCAGAATTGAGTTGTTTTGAGCATCCTGCTCTCGGTTCGTCTTTCAGACTGAAGTCATCCTTTCTGAAACGTGAAAACCATCTTCTGCAAGTCTTTTCATTCACAACATCATTTCCATAAGTGTCTTTGAGTGTTTTTGCTGCTGAGCTTGACGTATTGCCTTTATGAAATTCAAACAGTAAAATATGCCTGATATGCTCTTTACTTGGAGTGTACATTAGGACTAAAAATAGTTATTAATAACGATAATTATAATCACACAATCTGAAAGAAGAAATAATATTTTATTAATTACCATAGATAAGCAAACAATATTAACAAGCTAAATTGAAGTAATCGTGCCCTAAACATATAGCTCAAAAATTGGACAGAACTCCGGTTACAACATGATACATCGATAGCGATGTGCTTCAGCACATTTAACCCTTTCTCTCCAAGAAAAAAAAATCCTTGGAACGACCTTTTATGCTCAGAACATACTTGAATAGGCTAAATAAAAGTACTCATGAAGAAAATATATTGTAATTACTTTTATTTTGCAAAATGCAGGCTGGTACCACATGGTACCGCTAGGAAGATACCGTGGAGAGCAAAATAATACAACACATTGATTAAATCGCCAGATTGCACATTTATAGACCCAGTGCAATTACGAAAATTGGACTATATAGAAACAATAACAAAAAATTTAATAATACATCTAAACCTCACAAATATTTAATAGAAAAAATATACAGGAACATGTATAATAAATACGTGAACAAAATGTTTCAACACAGTTCAAGACATACATACATTAATGCGTTACATAGCCCTTATTATTAATTATTGCTTCGAGAGGTTTATAGTATTTGACTACCTTTTTACAAGTTTCGGGCATAATCTTATTCCATTCTTCAATGCAAATTTCTTTGAGTTCAGTGATGTTATTGAGACCTCTCTTCTAAATCTTCAATTTCAATTCCCTCCACAAGTTTTCGATCAGATTCATGTCCGGGGATTGACATGGCCATTCTAAAATGTTTTTCTTGTTCACCCTCAACCATTCCTTGGTTTCGTTTGCACTATGATTTGGCTCGTTATCTTATTGGAATTTCCATCCACGTTTAAATTTTAACAAACGAAGGTAAGAGTTCCTCTTCCAATATTTCACAATATTTTCTGTCATTCATGGTTCCTTCAATGATGTGAAGTTTACCCTTGATAAGCTGAAACATCCCACACCGTGATTGAGCCACCTCCAAACTCAATAGTGGGTATGGTGCACTTAGGTTTATATTGTTCGTTTTGTTGCCTCCAAACATGGTTTGCGCTGTTTCTCCCAAACAGTTCGATTTTGGTTTCATCTGACCACAGTACTGAGTTCCAAAACGCTGCAGGCTTGTTCAAATGGTCGTTGGCATACATTAGCCTGGCCTTGACGTGACGTTTCTGGAGAAGAGGTGTGTTATGTGAGGTGCGGGAGCAAAGACCTTCACGGCGCAGTGCCCCGCTGATAGTTTGTTTGTTGGCTTCGATCCCAGATACCGTGAGATCATTCTTCAATTCTTCACGAGCAGTTTGAGGCCTCTGCACTACTGTTCGGACAAATTTTCGAGCAGCATGGTCGTTAATCTTCCGTGGACGGCCAGTTCGAGGCTTGCCGAGAGTCGTATTCCGACATTCTCCCTAACGTGTTATGGTTCCAACCGAGGCTATAGGAACACACAGTTGTGCACTTATCTTGCGATATCCCAAAACTTTAATATGGAGCTCCACAAAACGTTCGCGTAAACCTTGGCTGATGTCCTTATTCTAACCCATGCTTAGAACGTTTCAGAACGAGAGCTGCTGTACCAATGACACGTTATTGGAGATGAATACTGACGAAAGTTCGGTTGCCAAATAGCAGAATGTATTAGAACATTCTGGAATAATCCTATAATAATTTCCATGTATAATATCGAGAAAAAAGTCGGGTATTGTAAACTTTTGTACACATATTAATTATACATGTTCCTATATATTTTTCTATTAAATATTTGTGGGTTTTAGATACATTATCAACCTTTTTATACTATTGTTTATATATAGTCCAATGTTCGTGATTGTACGTGGTCTATAAATGTGCAATCTGGCCATTTAATCAACGTGTTGTATTATTTTGCTCCCCACGGTATGTGTACAAATATGACCTGATTAAAATTTAGTCCATTTATGAAAGCTAATTTAATCTGAAATAAAAATCCATCAATTAAGAGTGACAAAATAATAAAATAAACTATTCAAGATAGATTAAATGTGACTTTTGATTAATTTCATGGTATTTACGAAAACATTGCATGCATAACTCAACAAGACATTTGCAGCATTGTGATCGTGTACAAGAAATGCAGGTCTCCAATGCACACCTCCGACTGCCATTATTAGGAACAGGCTCTATAAAGTGCCCACATAGATCAAAACGAGCATCTTTTTCTTCAGGCTTCAGTGTAGGCTTTCTTCCAGGGGCTTTTGGACAATTTTGATATCTTAGAAGATATGCCATCACAATTTCCCTTCTGAATGTTAACTGATCCATGTCTTTACCAGTACATCTGGCTAGAAGCCACGCATTTTGCACTGCTACATCAATTACCCAAGTGAACAGTGGCCACCACCACTTTCTACTTCTGACAGCAATTCTATACGCATTGATATTCTGATCCATTCGATCAGTTCCTTCCATATACTGATTATATACATCAATGACATGAGGTATGCTCACTTGAATATGTTTAGTCTTTTTTTGACCAACGACGAACATGATTAGTTGGATTTTCACAAAGTAGATGCAGTAGTGACTATTGCATTATCTTTCCACCGCGTGATCCTGATGGCGGTGCTCTCTAATTTACCAGTAACAGCATTATAAGCTCCACTTTCTACCTTATCAAAACTCTTAAGAGATTTTACTGGACAAAAATTTTTCAAGGCGATTTACACGAAGAGTCACTATTCCACCGTAGCCCCTTTGTCGAAGTTCATGTAATAATGGCATTGAAGTGAACAAATTATCAAAGAAAAAATGATATGGGAGTTCAGTCTTCTCGACACTGTAAGTTGACAGTAGATGCAGAACAGTTGATGAATATTTACCAAATTTTCCTTCCATTACCTCATCACTTTTGTATGTCTTTCCTTGATAAACGTCAAAAGCACACAAATATCCGATAGGTGTATTTTAGCACCACATTTTATACCCAAAGCGTACTGGTTTATTTCTTATTCCTTGCTTGCACCAATGTTTTCCAAAATATTGCACCATGGCTTCATCATGCGATATATTTTTGGAGGGAGAAAAGTGTTCCATAAACTTTTTCTGTATGTGGACAACGAAAGGTCGCATTTTAATGTATTTGTCGATGTATCCAAGACATCAAAAGCATTGAAATGCAAGCATTTCATGATGATGTCGAACCGATCCCATCTTATGGCATTAGCAACGGCAATGTTGTAAACATCATTCGACTCTGACCAATACCAAGGACTACTATAACCAGGACGTGCACCGCTATGTAGCTGACTACGGTAGCGGAGGCCAGTTCACTGAGTTCAGTTAACTCCCATCTGTCACAGTGCGAACATTGTCATAGTCTGTCGCTCGGTTTGAATCGGACATTGTTGTTTGTTTCGAGGCACATTGCTGCATTTCTTAGTAGATACTGTTTGTTTACAAAGTTTATTGCTAATTATATGCATTAACAATGCTGAACAAGTGTGGGGTTGTGTGAACAAGTGAAATCCCTCCGAGTATCTTCAATGTGCCTGCTTCATGTCTGCCATCTCCAAAACCTGCATCTCTCCTGGCGAAAGTTGAAGACCAACAACTGAGGTATTTTCTTCAGAAGGATAAAATTACTTTATCTGATGCTTTCAAACCTGAACGTAACCTGCAGAAGCGGTACAAGAACTTGATTATTTCAAGATCGAAAGAAAGGCTTGTGTGTTTGTTCATGACCGACAACTTCAGTGAGTGCAGCCTGTCTGTGATTGTCGAAAACAAGCCCACTTTGTATTCCCCACTAACGCTCAGTGCGTTCAAGAACGGCATTAGTGTACCACTGTTTAAGATACTTCATCCCAACAATGGTTTGAGATCGTATACACAATCCGACGAAACTGTGCGCTTGGCAATGAACTATGTATGACATCCCGTTTGACAAAACGATCCAAAATGTTGTCACCCTTCAAGCTCACGTCAGCCTATGTCGACACCGAGAAGGAGAAGAAGTTGGTAT
>VCRD01002097.1:38037-100271 GCA_006783055.1 Trinorchestia longiramus
TCAATTTGCTGTCAACCCTTCAAATTTGCTGTCAACCCCTCAGAGAAAGACTAGCAGAAGAATGCAGTCCTTCAGACCTCTGCCAAGAAGGCCCGGTTGGCTGACTAATCGCTGCAGTTTGGTAGGTTTTTGCTTCTATGTCTGTTTGTTTATATGCATGAATGTTTGTATAATATGTTTGGTTGTTTGCATTGGAAAAGGTTTAACTATAATCAACTTGTGAAGTTTAAAACTGCAGCAACTCGGCTTTCTATAAAGTGGCCACTAAGATCATACAATAATACATGTCAAGTCCGGTTAAAATTAGTATTTCAAAGCATTACAGTGCTTTAAACCATTTAAAATTCACTGTAAAACATTATTATTCCTTCTATTGCTTAAAAGAAGTAATTTTTGATCAATTTGTCCGATAGAAAATGTGATGTTACTAAGAATGCAACGGCCTCCGCTACCGTAGTCAGCTACATGGCGATGCACATCCTGGTTATAGTAGCCCTTGACCAATACATATGTTTTTAGGGAAGAGTATTATACCCAGTCAATAATAAAATAGCTAAAAATATCTTCAACTCGCTAACTTGTACTTGTACATCAGGCCAATTTTTTTTCAATGCATATTTTGTCATTTCAATCTACACATGATACAGAATTTCCTCATTGATGAGCAATTCAAAAAGCTCAACAGGTGAAAAATCCGAATACTTTGAGTAATTGCATTCAGGCAAAATACCACAACTACGTGACTTATTCCCTTTTATGCACAAAATACTTTTTGCCACGTTTTGCCGTTTAACTGAAGTAGTTTTACGTTTTACTGATTGAATTTGGTTGGCAGATTTATCCTGCAGATCATCACTTATTACCCTATTACAAGGACGCAACTCTGCAGGAGCCATCAGTTGTCCACGCGATAATTTGCCTGCATTACAATTCCCATCCAAATTTTCATCACCTGAATCTTTATCTGTCAAATCACGAACATCAAGAAGCTCCATATAAATATCCTGTTCATTTTCATCCTCTGCTAACATATCCAAAATTTCATTCATAGTGAGGGACCTGTGAAATAAACTTATAAGATAAGTTTGTACACGTGTCATCCTAGCGGTACCATACGGTCCCGCAGACATCAATTTGATATTGTACCTACAATTTTAAAAGTAATTATTAAAAAGATGTGTAAAACCGTTGTCGTGCATCTATTACGAATGTTCATTCACCTCACATGCAAAAAAATGCTCTTAGATAATTACTATAACTTACTTTTTGAACGGCATCACCTCGGCTCCGCGTTTTGAAATGATGAGTCACGCAAAAAAACGCCCTAAAGTGTAACTATGATGCAACTGCCACTTACAAGTTTAGGCATTGCGGCTGAGACATCAGTACAAGTATCAAACATGTTCTGAATATATTTCCTTCAACTATTTTTAATTAAGAGTGGTTTATTTTACGATAAATTATGTGGTACCATATGGTACCGCTAGGAGAGGATGGGTTAAATGGAGATCATCAGGAACGAAAGTACAGGGTGACCCATAAGTTACTGGCCCTTTTAAAAACGCTATAACTATAATACTAGGAATGGTAAAGATACGAGGTTACTATTATATTGAAGAAGGAATTTTCAAGTCTTTTTTAGTGCAACTATAATTACTTTCCGTATAAAATTCATATATACACCACCAGCTGGTAAGCGAACCCGCTTGCAATGCGGGAAGACCCGGGTTCGAAGCCCGCTGCCGCCATGGTTAGTTTGTGTACGACCATAGGCGGCTAGAATTACGGCATGGGACTTGTATACCGACCCGAGAATGGGCCAGAAGGTTCGTTCGTATCGCCTCATTCTATTCTAAATAACTCAAAAGCTATATCCAAGAGACCACCATAAGCGGCTAGATTTTGACAGCTTTCAGATAATGAAGACTTTGTGGATAATTTATAATCATGACTGATGAAGCTCATTTTCACCTCAATGGTTATGTTAATAACCAAAACTGCAGATTATGGGCCTCTGAGAATCCAAGGCAAATTCATGAATATCCACTTAATTGTGCTAAAGTAACAGTGTGGTGTGGTATTACGTCGTTGCGAATAATCGGACCATATTTTCTTTAAGATATCAATGGTAATGCAGTATCTGTTCATGGAAATGGATACAGAACTATAATTCAAGAATATTTCTTGCCTGAAATAAGAGAACTGGACGAATATTGAGAAATATGGTCCGATTATTCGCGAAGACATGCTATCACACCACACTGTCACTTGAGCAGTGTAAACTGGATATTCATAAATTTGCCTGGGATCCTCAGAGGCCCATAATCTGCAGTTTGGCTTATTAACATGACCATTGAGGTGAAAATGAGCTTCATCAGTATGATTAAATTATTCACAAAGTCTTCATTATCTGCATGCTGTAGAAATCTGTTCGCAAAATCTAGCCACTTTTGGTGGCCTGTTGAATGTAGCTTACGAGTTATTTAAATTATTTACAGAAAATAATTATAGATACACCACAAAAATCTTCAAATCTCCTCTTCAATAAAAAGGTAATATCCCACTACCATTCCTAGTTTTATAGTTATAGAGTTTTTAAAAGGGTCAGTAATTTATGGGCCACCCTGTACTTTTGCTGTAATTAATTTAGAAAAGGCGATGAAGCTCAATATATGTAGTAGAGCACTGGTGAAAATGAGTCATAGAAAAAGCCACTTAAAATGACTGAGTATACTTTGTATAGCAGAATACACATCAATTGTCCGAGATGAACTAACACCAATATTTAACTAGTTTTTCTTCAAAGAATAGTCAAAACAAAAGCCTCTCATCATAGAAAACTGCTGCCATTGCAATAGTAATCCACCGAGCACAATGAAAGAAAATTGTTGAGACCAACAACTACTTTGGTCTCCGTAACCAAATCCTGAACAGCTTTCTGCAAACAAGGTCTCAACAACTTCTGACTCATAAAGCGGGTTTTACAAAATACTTACTCATACTACTACTCTCGGGCGTACTCTACTTTTTTGTTTGATTGCAGCTGCTTGCTTGTACATAACGTTATGTTACAGCCCTACCACTGGCTGCTTAGTCATGTCACAGCCAGACCACTCACCGCTTGATCATGGTGGCATGCATGTAGTTGCTGCCAGCGCTGCTGGAGCCCGGACGAATGGCACCAAACGAAGGAGTCTCGTATATATTATCCAGGTTCAGTATTGGGTCAGTCACAATCTTGCTCAGATCGCGCGACCATTCTGAGGAAAGCAGTGATCAACCAAAATCGGTCACGAATTTGTACGTCAACCTTACAGGGAGCACTGAGAGCAAGCACTGATACAAATGTGAAATAATAATAATACTCGTATAATTCGAATGAAAGTAATTTAAGAGAACACACAATAAACAGGCACGCTAGCGAAGTAAATTGAGAGCTGTCTTTGTAGGAAATAGTCAAAGTTTGAGGATTGGAGCAATCCAAAATCTTAGCTAGCAATGTCTTAAGTCCAAATCAATAACGCGTTTGACGCATGACACAATAATAAATAAAAAAATTTATTTACTCATGGTACAATATAAGCGCTCTATTATAATACAACTAGATAGTTCCCGTGAAAATTCTACGGTTTAGATTTGACTAATTTGAAATTATTAAAAAGACGAATGATTTAAAGACTTACAACAAATTGTTTTAGATTCATATTTTTCATCAATATGCGTATACAGAATTTACATTCTGTATCTCATCTACCGATAAAATGGCCTAGATAATACCCGTGGAAATTCCGCGGTTTAAAAGTGATAAAATTAAGGATCTCCAAGAAAAAAATTCAGTTTTACCCGTGGTACTATCAGAACCTGAATATTTTCCATAAATATATACAAAACTTCCATTCTACATCTTATTTACCAATAACATAGCCGTGTAAGAAGAGGAGACTAACAACGAAAAAATGTCGTATTTCATAGTAATCCAATGCCTTTGGCATCCACAATACAATATGTATAATACATATATACACGTTCTGATTTAAGTTCAATAATTTTTCTTCAATAATAGGTAGGAAGTAATGGGACGGATACACAGCGAGATAGAGTTTATTATATAAGTAGATGAAGCAATAGACACAAATATTTGATGCAACGTTGGCTCACACACAAACCCTCTCTCGTGCCTCTACTACAGAGCTACTGCTCGGTTGACCCCTAGTCCCCTGGTCCAATGAATTGAACACCCTTTAAAATAAATGCAAAAAATTATTTCACTTCGAGTCATGATGTTCAACATTTTTGACAAGTAGTTTTGAACAGATTATTAAAATTTTGGAAAAAATTTCCTTTATCTTAGTCCATGTGCTTTGTTTATAAATATGAACCAACAACTTCAGGGATCGCCCTTCCACACAGCTGATTATGCAACTTCACATAAGAATACTAGTCGCAAATCTACATATACTAGTGTACCCGTGCCATCAAAAATGATGGTAAATACTGTTGGAAAGATATTAAATAAAATAACACATAAGAATGCAATGCAATATATTTAGTTTTATATATATTTACAATGGACAAACGTTTTAATTGAGCATTTCTTAATTAGCTAGTGTACTCGTGCCATCAAAAATGATGGCAAATACTGTTCTCGCAGCTATTCTTTCTTGCACTGCTATTCTGTGATTCCTTCTACGAACAAAAGGCTTGTCATCATCCTCCTGTTCACGCCACTATGCCTGCCTTAGTCTTGCTGCTGAGCGTATGGCCTCTAGTCGTTCTCGTGAACTACTTGCATACTGATCCCACCTCTGTTGCCTTACAACAGCTTGTTGTTCTTGAGTCAATCTTTTTCTCGCTCTCGATTCAGTCTTTTTTTCGTTCGAGTGGAGTTCCCATGCTTAAGCTTATTTAAAGGCAACTTATTTTTCTTGTCTAATCTAATACTAAGAATGACCGTCGTGTGTTTATATATTTATTTATATGTTTTGTGTCACTTTCAAAAAAATTAGAGAGATCCAGAGCCTTATAAACTGAAGTTCGTATCGTGGATACCGAGTTCGGCGGGGTATTGCATATTACAATATACATACACAAGCTCGCAGTTGCTTTCAGTAATACTGAATTTCTGTATCTAGGTTATGACATGAATGACTATAACTACTTCTATTACGGCTCAAAAATACTGTATTCCAAGTGTTTATTACTGTCCCAAGAAAAATAGATTACCTTCGTAATACGCATAAGCATGGAAACTCCAATCAAACAAAAAAAAGACTGAATCAAGCGAAAAAGAAGAGCGAGAGAAAGATTAACTCAAGAATAACAAGCTGTTGTAAGGCAACATAGGCGGGATCAGTATGCAAGTAGTTCACAGGAACGACTACAGGCTATACGCTCAGCAGCAAGACTAAGGCAGGCGCAGAGGTGTGAACAGGAGGATGATGACCAGCGTTATGTTCGTAGGAGGAATCTCCGAATAGCAGCGTAAGAAAGAATAGCTGCTGAAACTGAGGCAGAATCAAAACAAAAAAAATTCTCAATTAAAACTTTTGTCCTTTGTAAATACAGGGTGTCTCAAAAAAATGTACTCACACTTCGAATGACGAGATCCTTTATTTATAAAAATACAGTGAAATAGAATAGCTTCGAATACAGAAGACAAATGTGATTAAAGAATCATGTTCGCAAATGTTCGAATTGATGACCATTATTGTCCAGACGACGCTGATAACGCACACCAAGGGTGCGTTACATTTACATTTTTTTGAGACACCCTGTATATATAAAACAAAATATATTGCATTGCGTTCTTACATGTAATTTTATTTAATATCTTTCCAACAGTATTTGCAATTATTTTTGATGGCATGGGTACACTAGTGACAGTAATAAACACTTAGAATACAGTATTTTTGAGCCGCAATAGAAGTAGTTATAGTCATTCATGTCATATCCAAGATATAGAAATTCAGCATTACTGAAAGCAACTGCGAGCTTGTGTTATGCAATACCCCGCCGAACTCGGTATTCACGACACGGACTCGAGTATATAAGGCTCTGGATCTCTATAAATGTATAAACACACGACGGTCATTCTTAGTATTAGATTAGATAATAGAGAATGTATCTCCATCTCTCTCTCTCTCTGTATCTGTGTGTGTTCGTCCCATTACTTCCAATCTATTACTGACGAAAAATTATTGAACTGAAATCAGAACGTGTACGCATGTATTCTAAGCATTGTATTGTGGATACCAAAGGCGCCGGATCACTATAAAATACGCCATTTATCCGTTATTAGCTTTCTTTTTTTACACGGCCATTTTACAGTATCAGTAGAAAAGATACAGAATAGAAGTTTTGCATATATTCATGAAAAATATTTAGATTCTGATAGTACCACGGGTTAAACTGAAAAATATAATTATTTCATAGATCCTTAATTTTGTCACTTTTAAATCAAGGAAATTCAACGAGTACTATCTAGACCAGGTTAATGGTAGATAAGATACAGAATGGAAGTTCTGTATATATTAATGTAAAGTATTTATTTAAAACCCAATAATTCGTCGTAAATCTCTAATACATTTATCTTTATAATAATTACAAATTAGTCAAATCTAAATCGCAGATTTTCCACGGGAACTGTCTAGTTAAAAATATTTGACTACTCATTCGAGGCAGTTCCTTTTTCCTTCAACAGGAATACATGATTCTAAACTTTTTAACCACACTGATCACACAAAGGAGGGATATTTCTTCAATATCTACCATTCCTTTTCACAAATACAATAGGCAGTGTTAAAGAGAACTTTCAAATAGATCTTATTACACTCCTCCGTAGCCAGCTATCCGCCCTTTTAAAATTTTGCCTGTTAGAACCAACAAAAACTTGTGATGGATAATATCTCGCTATTGCAAAGCAAGCGTTGCACTCCTCACCCTTGTCATCATACTTGGTACACTCTGAGAAGACTTCCTCAGACCTGCTGGTGGTGTGGGCGCTGTAATAATGCGACTGGAAGAAGCGAGTCCAGAACTCGGACTCGGTCATGCGGTGAGGCACATAGTCGTCGTGCTTCTTCTTAACAGCGGGGTACGTCTTAAAGACAGCCAGCATGATCTCAGGTGTGAGGTTGTATAAAACTTTGCCATTGTTGCCGTCAGTCTGTGGCTTGATATCAGCCTGCAAAAATGGTACGTGAATGTGTAAGAATTCAAGGTAACTAATAAATGCATGCAAGCCCACAAAGATATGATTTCAGGTACTGAAAATCAATTCCCTTGCAGCATAAAAAATATTCACGAAAATAAGTAGTTCCTAACTTTTGGATAGAATGGAATGTAGAAGAAAAGATTAAGTAACTGATATAAATGACAGAGACAAATTGGAAGCCAAACAGCCTAACAATAATAATAATACTGGAATAGTAATTTTGAATGGAAAATAGAGGAAGTTGTACAAACAGATTCTAAGATCACTGTGGAAGTACGACATAATGTCTAATGACTGATAAGTTGGCACTAAATATTACTAGTTATTATTGCAATTAAAACTACCATTGCACACAATGGAATATATCCTTCAAATCTACTAAGAGTTCTTTAATAAAAAAAATGACGAGAAAAGAAAAAACAGAAAAGGCAACTACTGCTATGAAGAAAGTGAATGAAAACAGAAACACAGTTAAGGAAACACTTAAAATAAATGCAATAAACGTATCATAATGTAGCAGAATCGACTAGTCTTGTCTAATTGCCCTGTTAGCTAGATGTCAACTAAAATATTTATTTCAATACACTTCTTATGAGGCGAAGCTCAGTACTCCCATATCCCCGATTACCACCAAAAGTACATATTAAATTCACGTACCATGATACCTGAATGAAGAAACCTAGCTACTAAAACCAAACATGCACTGCTTGTGTTTAAAGAGCTACTGGCAATAGTGCTTTTCAGCCAGAGACTGCAGATTGCTTAGGATGTTTATGATTTTCCTTATTATTACTAGCGTACTCAGTAGAATAAAATTCCAGACTAATGAGCTTCATTGCCAGCAGCTTATATACAACCACTCATAAAAGTTCATTTTCATTGAGGTAATTTAGCGGCAGCTAGTACAGTGAAACAATGGTACACATCAACTAAGCTAAGCATGAGCACAAGTCGAGAATGATAGCCAGATGTACAGAGTAGCGTAGATACGCTCGCACTTCATGCGATGAAAACAATATTGTGTTTATCACATGACACACCAACACTAAATAAGAATCACATATTTACAAGACAAGCAAGGCTGGCGGCAAGAACTTACGAGAAAGGCCCCAGAGATCCCCATCTCCATAGTGGGTGCCAGGTTTTTTTTATAAGCAGCTGCAATTTCCTTCCAGAATTCCTCAGGTTGCAGTAAGTTCTTGGGCACCAGATCCTGGTACAGTCTGTGCAGACGCGGGTTCTCTTCTAAAATTCTCTTCTTCTCCAGCAGTTCATTAGGAGGCTGGCGTTTGCTGGCAGTCAAAAGTTGTGAAAGCCGTTCCTGAAATAAGTAGGAAACAAAAAATTTCACCAAAAAAAAGACAATGAATTGCCATGTTACTGAACCCTATAATGAGTTATTTTTAAACTGAAGGAAATATTACGTAAATTACTACGCATCTTTACTCATTTTTTATGTAATTTCTCCAAACTTTTGAACAAAATATTCAAAATATAAGACTAAAGTGAATTATTTTAATTGATTACAGGAATACCAGCAGTCCAGATAGAGCGGATCACACAAATGGTAATTAATTTTTTTGAACATTGCATTGGAGTGAGAATCAACACTATACAGGGTGTCCCACGAAAAAGAGGCGCGAAATTTCAATTTATATAACTTTAAATCTATTGCATGTAATTCGGTTCTGTAAAAATATTTTTTGAATACAGCTTTTGTCTATCAATGTTAGAAATTTCATTCAATTATCTCTCATGGTATTCGTACAGTAGCAATTTCACACTGCCTACCGAAAAGCCTTTTGCGAGAGGATAAAAGAGCTTAAAATTAAATTTCAGATATTTTATTATAACAAATAATATTTAATCCTTTTAATTCATTTATAGTAAAATGATTCGATGATAAAAAATAAATATTTGGAATCATTTCTCTAAGGACCTTTTCCTTTCACTTGTCTTCCATTCCTAGCAAAGCATAATTGAGCTCTCGATCTCATTGCTCTCACGGCTCTCTTGATCATTTCTGGATTATTTTTGAGCAAATTTACTCCATGCGTTATTTTTTCACGCAACTAGTTTGTGTTTTCCGGCGGCCTGCAGTAGACTTTATTCTTCAAATATCCCCATAGAAAATAGTAGCAGGGAGTTAAATCCGGGGATCTGGGTGGCCACTTAATATCATGACTCAATGCTACAATGCGAGTGCCAAAAAGCTCTCTTAACCGTTCTTTGACAACGCGTAAACGATGTGCAGGAGCACCGTCCTGAAACCACCAGTGCCTGTTAAATCGATTTGCGTAAATGTGGCGGAGTTCAGGGACTATTGCTTCGTTGATCAAATCCAGATAAGCAACACCAGTGAGGTTATTATCATAAAACAATGGGCCAACGAGAGAGCCATTTCCGCATAAGACAATCCAAAGACTTAGTTTATCCTGACAAATACTTTTTTCAAAGTTCCATTCCGGTGGGTTGTTTTGAGGCGCATACTTCCTGACATTATGATTATTAACTTCACCATTCATGAAAAAAGCTGCCTCATCACCAACAATAATGTTATCAATAAATCGATCAGGTTTGCGAAGAAACCATCCAACGAAATTTTCACGGCGTACATAATCACTGTCAGTGAGTTGGTGTTTTAAATGCATTTTATATGGATATCATTTTAAATCTCTTTTAACAATCATTTTACTATAAATGAATTAAAAGGATTAAATATTATTTGTTATTATAAAATAAATGGTATCTGAAATCTAATTTTATGCTCTTTTACCCTTACGTAAAAAGGCTTTTCGGTAGGCAGTGTGAAATTGCTACTGTACAAATACCATGAGAGATAGTTAAATGAAATTTCTAACATTGATAGACAAAAGCTGTATTCAAAAACAATTTTTACAGAACCGAATTACACGCAATAGATTTAAAGTTACATAAATTGAAATATCGGGCCTCTTTTTTGCAGGACACCCTGTATAATAAAACGCCCGGTATCTCCCTAAATAAATAAATTTATATATTTTGTGCGTAATTTTTCCTATGTTTTTACAATGGGAATATCCCTTAAATACTGGTAGTTAAATCCGTAGACTTTCATGCATATAGATTCTTAACTGCTGGAGTTAAATCCGTAGACTTTCTGATTAGGTCTGAGAATCTGTTGCTTTAAGTTCTTCCTTCAAATACATGATACTAAAACCTGTTATTATCAACGAGTATACACACTAGTTTTAAATAAGGAACATTGCGTGCAGACATACACAAATTTATTTCCAGTACACTGCTGGTTTGCTAATAATTCAATAACAAAGCTTCATGAAAGATATCAGAAAGCTCAGAGGCAATGTCCTCAAAATGACACGTCGACCTAAATGTAAATTCATTCCAACAATTTATTAATTAATATACAAGTTTTGCTTCTAATGCAACAATTAAAATTACGTAAGAAATTATAAATATATTATAATTACAATTACTGCATTGATAAATTTAACCATACACACCCATCAAACAAAATACTCACATACTTTGAACAGAAATAATTTCATATGACACATTCTTTAAATACATAATTGAAGTTAGAGTAAAGAAATTAGTGCCCCCAAAATAGATGCAACCTATAGCCACAATTATCTACATCACAACTGATGACTGAAGAAGTGTCAACTCATATGGTCATCAATGAAGTTCACCTATAATTTGTATATGTACATACAGTGAAAATTTTTTACTTCCAATATAGTACACATTACAAAGTGTAGCATGTATTCAGTATCTAGTATACCAATGCATAGCAAAACAAAATTGATTAGATTTTCAAAAACAATTTTAACTGCTTTAATTCAAGTAGTCTTCTGTAGAAATCCATATTCTTTTCTACACTTGGTTAGTGTTGATTCATCCATTCCCATTACATACTTTTAGAAGCATCCAGTTCAACAGAAAACCCTTTGACTGTCCTATTAACTTGGCCCCAAACGATTTCAATGAAATGAATTTTACTCAGAATTTAAGTGCTCAAATTGTTTTTTAATGTGTATCTCAACAAAAAACTTTCAATTTGTTTTGAAATCCAAAATGAATTTTGTTTCATAATTATCCCATAATCATCTTTAGACATACATTTATAAAGAGAGCAATCAAAATATAAACAAAAAAAAATCAATCAATAAACAGTTTTCAATTTCATAGAAAACTGGACTGACAGTAAAGAGAATTTTACTACAGGTTCTGACTTCAGGTAAAGAAATACGTCTTTTTAAAATCTACTCCATAGATAAAGTTTTATCGGTAAAGTGAAATTATGGAGAAAAAAAGAGCAAATGTTAATGATTATCAAAAGCAGAACTCAAATTTTTTGACAATTCACTGCCAAGAAACTGAAATATCAGTAGAGGAAAATTTGATGACAATGTTAAAAGCAGGAGCCATAGCTCTAAATACACCCCACATATTAGGAATTCTGTAGAGGATCAAGAAGTTTAGCAACACTGTTCATCATTGGTACATCACACACCAAATGCAATATTTCAAAAATGTCATAGTAATTGCTTGAACACATATTAGTCAGAGAAGCTTGCACTAATTCCTTCAGTTGATATAGTTCAATAGAACTCAGCATCGTGCCGGAACAGGTGCCCATACCCTTTATACTATAATAAGAGCCGCGTCCATCCGTCTGTCCGTGTGTCACACTCTTGTAATCGATAGCTTTGATAGCAACAAGGATAAAGCTTAAGAAATTGCATTATTGTTTTCTATTGCATTATTTTTCTGTGGTCGGTTCGGTTTCTTTTTACCAATAGAAATTTTCTTTAGACCTTTTTCTGTTGAAATTCATCATGGTGCTTTGATATTTTTAATTGATAATGCAAAAAGAAATGTTTTAAATTAGTTTGACCAGTAACCTGGCTACCACTTAGTATAAGGCCCAAGATTTTGGAAATTGATTTCGTGTCACGCCCTTAATAAAAGATTAGCACTAGCTGTCTTGGTTTCAGTTCACTGGTAAATTAATACACTCATTTTCGCTGTACAAGTGCACTATAATAAGTCCCTTTCAAAAAAAATTAGAGAGATCCAGAGCCTTACATACTCGAGTCCGTATCATGGATGCCGAGTTCGGCGGTATATAGCGGCTCAAAAATACTGTATTCTAAGTGTTCATTACTGTCACAAGAAAAATAAGTTACCTTTGAAATAAGCTTAAGCATGGAAACTCCACTCGAACGAAAAAAAAGACTGAATCGAGAACCAAAAAGAAGAGCAAGAGGAAGATTACCTCAAGAAAGATTAAAAATATTTTTTGCCATCATTTTTGACGGCACGGGTACACTACCGCAAAAAATTGAGACACACTGAAATGCATGCTTGGATATTAACCGTGAGTGGACGCTCTCTTTTCGTTGATAATGCGAAAAGAAATTTTATAAATTAGTTTGCCCAGTAACCTGGCTACCACTTAGTATAAGGCCAACGATTTTGGAAATTGAGTTATTGTTTTCGGAATTATGATTTTCTTGAAAAGCTTCAAAGAGATAATAGAGGATATTTCAGAATAAAATTCCGGCAAAAAAGGCCAACATGGATAGAAACGTGTCCAACCGTAAGAGAGAAGCAGCAGGACTTCGACAGCCAGAAAGACGTTGTTCGTCAGATAGAAAACTGATTCTCTTCTCAAGCTCAAAACAGATTCGTTTGGGAACAAATTATTAACTGGCATTGCACTAGTAATGATGACATAGAGCACACTAACATAATGCTCACCTTAACCTGGTTCCTCTCCTCCACCTGCTTGTCCCGTCCATTAGGGTTAGTGAAGTGGAAAATGTGAGTCGACTGGTCATTCAGTATGATCTGAAGCTGAACCTTAGGCTTCCCCTCTGGAGAGATTCTCTGTGCTGCAAATTATGGGAAGCCAAAAACTATGATTGGTTATCATACCAAAATAATAATTTTATGACATATAGTCTCAAGTTATCCATTTAATATACGAGAATAGTGTGAATAACGTGTGCTAAAATAACAACATATTTCATTGCCATTTTGGATAATAAAACAATGAAAACTGACTACAATCAACAGTAAGATCTTAACAAAATAAAACTTTGATGTTTCATTCTAGTTACAGGGTGAATCTAAACTTAGAAAACTATGACTAGATACAATACCGGTTTGAATTTTCATGAGTAAAGTAATTCATCTTGATCTAAATTTATTCCTTCAGTTTCCAGTTCTACCATAGTTGTGAATCACAGCCTGAATCAAGTATGAGCATAATAAAACCAGGACAAAATTCTGCAAAAATAAGGAATATTCAGCAAAAAACTGAACGTGTCATACCAGACACGGAGTAACTGTAAATTTTGAATTATCTATACAACACGAGTTTCAATATACACCAGGGTCATTCCAAGCCAAATCACCTAATGGTCTCCAGATGACCCTCTTGAATTTTGCTGAAACTCCACACAAATAGTCATTAATGCAAATGACGAACACACAGAAAATTTCAGGGCAAAAGTACAAGCCGTTCTGGAATTACGGCCGTCCGAAGATATGGCTTTTACGCCGTCGCACGCTGCGTCGCGGATTTTTTTCATTTTCAAATTATCATATTTTTGGATTTCAAAAAAGCTACAAAGCTGAAAACTGTTACCTATGGTAATTTGCTTATAAACTTTCAAAATGTGCAATCAAAACCTGGTGGCCGAACCATTGATCTGAGGATACCCTAATTGCTGATACCTAATCTCTACATACAGCTAAATAATTCCCTTCAAGCATATACATATTTATGAAACAATCAGCAAAGGTATGGATTGCTAGGGTTCAATGCTAAACCTGCACAAACAAATATGACAAATCACCTTTTTTTCAGGGGATCAGTTGACCTTGTGAACAGTTACTCAGGGTAATGAAATTTGCACCACAGAATCACATATATCTGATCTTTACATGTACTAAATTTCATGGATATGTTTTAACTCCTTCATAGTTAGGCAGTGATTCAATAAACCCACTAATTTTATCAAATCACGCTTTTTTGCTGTACATAAGAATGTCTTCGGTAGGTGTCAAAGGGTAAAAAAATGTAAACCTACTTCTCCCATGCGAATAAGTAATCTATGTTAACTTTTTTATACATAATAATTATTAGAAAGTTGTAAAATTTGTAACTTTAAACATCAGTAATAGTATTGTATGGCTTATTTTAAAAGTTTTCCATACTACCATGTGTACATATACTTTTTGTACATAGACATTACAAAACTGCTTTTATTCTATTGTTTACAGATTGGTAAAACAGCGTACATTCTGTGATCTCTGTAAAAATCAAAAGTTAAAATATGGAAATGGAAGCTTTAGGATCGTGATGTAGGATTGGAACTGCACTGGACAAGGAATGCCATAAGAAAATTTATTTCAGAAATGTTGGCAGACTTGCAATCTCAGACTTGTCACAGGTTGATAAGAAGCTATTGGAAAGGAGTAGTGGGGTACTGCTACGTGATGACAGCACAGTGTGCTTTCACCATGAAAAGATGTACATCTCTCAATACGAATATACTCAGAAACAGTGCAGTGATCCATTCAAACTGCGCAATAAAAGTATTTCAAGTAACTTTGCTTCATTTTGCTTCTACCGATTATTGTAACTGTCATATCACCAGATCAATTCATAATCATAAATATATAAGTTTGTAGTTCTACATTTGCACCTTAAAATTAATGTATGTGCACATACTTCAAGTTCCTGTTCAAAGTTTGCAGTACTTTTTTGCGAGGTGAAAACCAGGAGTCCAGCATTCCGAACAAGTCACACCCTGACTCATGACTTTCAACCTGGCAAGTATCATCGCATTGTTGGCAAGATACATTGCTTGTATGAACGACCAAGAGTGATACAGTGACAATGTTGTGGAGCGTTCAGGGGAAAACAACGACGTGCATGTTAAATTCATGAAGCGATCCCAAAATACAGCTCTATTTTGGCCACAAAATAAAAGAAATGACTGTTGGGTTCCTTTTTAAGATATTCTTTGTACTGTCAGTTCTCCAGAACTGCAAGGACACGGAGGTCACCAGTATAATTTAACTCCTACTGACTATAACCGAATTAATGCTCTTCTGCCCACATTCCTCAGTAGATAAAATATCAGTAAATCAGGAAAAGTACTGATGAACTTGTTCTATTCAAACCGGTCAATTATTAAATTTTCTGCAAGACTAAATGATGTGTGTTGTGTAAATGATGAATTACACATGATTTTCAAGCATGGTACAAATATGTACCAATGGTTTAATATGGGACTATTGTATCCCAAAAGTATTTCACATACTCAGGAAATAATGGGAATAAATTGTAATATATCTGATAATATATTTTAGATCCAAAGCACAGACACTAATGTGCCTACAGATAATATTTATAATAAAATATAATTCCTCTGGCTAATGAAACTAATGAAATATAATATATAATTAGTTACCAGTAATCAGTAACATGATCCTTTCTCAGATAATACTTATAATGCAAATAAAATTCTCTGCTCAGGTAATGGAACAAAAATGTCCCATTAGAGTGAATGGGTTCAATGAACAATTTTCATCATAGTCAAGAACTTCAGCATGGACTGAATGCAAATATGATGAAAATAAGATAAAGTGCTGAATTGTCAAATAATTAGCAAAAATTTAAATACATCATACCATATAAAATTTGAACATATATTTTTTAATCATAATAACAAAATAATTAAAATTTGCACCAGCTAATTGAATTTCTATCATTTATGTTTGCTTGCAGTTTTTGATGAGGAAATGTGAGAAAGCCTTTTCATAGGTTGGCTTGGAAAATAGCAGTTGATCTGATTTAATTGTACACATTTTCCTCATTGAATAAAATTTCATAATTATGTTTTCCATGATGAAAGTGATTGGTAATTTAACATACAGATTATGCTAGTTCTGGTTTAAAAACAACATTGCATATCATGATGTTTGAACTAGAATTAATATCAAAAGTTAATATTGTTCAAATGTTTAGTAAATGATGCATTCTTTTGGCATATTTACCTACATAATAAAGGAAAAATCTTTTAATTGAAAAAATGAAACCTGAAATGTTCACCAGTTAAATTTGCATTTATATTTATATGATAGTTGTGACTTTATAGTAAATGTCAAGTGCAGTATATAAAAGCATAACAAAACTAGGAGAAAATTTGAATGAAATGAGGCACCAATTTTAATCAACGTATTTTCTTACATTTGTAGTTCTATGTTATATAATTTAACATTTCCATGTTACTACCTATCTCTAACTACCAACACAGAGTATTCTTTTACCTTAACTTTTTATTAATGGAAATCAAATTTAACAACAAAATTAACTCAAAATTAACCCATTTACTCCTACAGGAGCAATATGGCAGCCAAAAAAATTATTAGGATTAAATTACATAATGTAGAAACAGCAAGAATACAACAGGGGTATAGTAGTCAAAATATGTTAGTACAAGCCCTACTGCTGATATCTGATACAATAGATCAGTAGTGTCAGGAATGTGGACCAGTTGCATGGGTTTGATTTGAGGATAAAAATCCTCCATAAATATTGTCTGAACAAATGGGTTAAAAAGCAATATTTCCTGCTACACTTTAAGGAACACAGCACACAGCAATGGCAAAAAATATACAACCACACAATGCTAAATCACTTACTTTTAATGTTAGTGTAGAGAACACTAACAGCAAAGCTGTCTGTATTGTCCATGATCCATCCAATTTTTTTGTGAGCCACACAGAGCTGTCCATTATTTTTTTTATACTTCACATCATTCACTTGAAGTAAAATATCTTCAGATTTTTCACCCATATCTAATAAAATAAGATAACAGATTTCCTGAGAAGTAACAGAATTAAAAAAACGTTTACCAACAAAACATCCATACTGCATAATTTAGGCAAACACATACACATTCTAGATAAATACATGTGCACATTCTAGATAGACACATGTGCACATTCTAGGTAGACATGTGCACATTCTAGGTAAACAGGTACACATTCTAGGTAGACATGTGCACATTCTAGGTAGACATGTGCACAATCTAGGTAGACATGTGCACAATCTAGGTAGATATGTGCACATTCTAGGTAGACATGTGCACATTCTAGGTAGACATGTGCACATTCTAGGTAAACATGTGCACATTCTAGGTAAACATGTACACATTCTAGGTAAACATGTACACATTCTAGGTAGACACATGTGCACATTCTAGCTAGACATGTACACATTCTAGGTAGACACACAGGCACATTCAAAGTAGAGACATGGGTGCCACCTAAACTTGAAAATGAGAGCCAACAGCAGTCAGAACATTTGTTACAGCCCTTAATTTCCTCTAAAATACACAAAATGGCATGGCATCTTACTATTTTCTGCCTGTAAGCCAGGGTTATCTAAAAATAATTAATGAAGGACTACTCTTGGTCATTCCATGCAAAAGAATCTGCCAAGTGAGGGCAAAATTAAGAGAGCCAGCTTGTCATAAACACACTCTCATGCTTATCAGGTAGTCCCACTCTAATCCAGGTGACTGACTGTTCAACATCTCTTCTTCCATGCATGCACTAGGAAATTCTTTATTGCATCCACAACAATAAAGTTGCATTCTTCATCCAGCTCTTAGACTTAGATTTGAGTACCAGCATTGCCTGAGGCCTTTGTGATGACCTTTAATTCCCTCTAATACACACACACATACAATAGGGTGACACCCAAACATTTTTCTCCTGTGAACCAGGGTCATCTAAAATAACTCCTCAAAAGCCACCCTGAGTCATTCCATGCAAACAAACCGGCCCTACAAGATATCTCATACCAGAGTCCTCTTCAACACACCTGGAATTCCAGTGGTTTTTTCTATACTGCTCATAAACTACAACCATAAAACTCTCTTGTTCATATTTACAACATTTTTAGACCAGTTATTCAATTGTTTCCTCTACTCTATTACATAGAAGAGTAATAGGAGGGACTTAGACTTGAGGGCCAATGTTTGGTTGGGGCCTTTATAACAGCCTTCAATTCCCTCTAATACACAGGCATACAATAGGATGGCATCCCAGAGTATTTCTCCTGTGAGCCAGGGTCGTCTAAAGTAATACCTCTAGGATACCCCTGAGTCATTCAATGCAAATAAAAATTTGCATTGAAGCAAGCATTTCTTGCTTCGGCGACGGCAACGAAAATACAGAAGAAACACCGGAATCCTAGTATTGATATCACCTCATCATCCGTTAGTGAAGAAAACTTAGTAACTTTTCTCATCAAATCAATATTCTCCGACAAATAGACTTCAATCAGAAAAAGAAGACCAATTCACTTCAAGCAGCTACAATAGTTTATTTTCATTACACTCAGATACATTTCAAGTTCATAAAGGTTTTTTGCTAGCGAATAACCGCTCAACTTTCTTTACGTGGAGCACTTTCTGTTGCAAAACTTACAGCTGTCTTAAATGAGAGCATTTTGTATTTTTTTATTCTTTGTATATTGATAAAAACCTTTATAATAGATTGTGTAAGAGCTTTTATGAAACGATAAATGTTGTGTGCAAAGCCCGTCGAATACCTCGTGGTAACTTTAAGAACATTTATATGATTAGAACTGGAAGGAAATTTAGAAACCGATAGTTTGCTACGCAATCTTAAGAGAATGATAGCCTCACCAAACTTTTCGATTATTATGGATGACAAATGAGTTAGCAAGTCTCTATGAAGTGTACTGAATTGAAACTGAAACATAGCTAACCTAACATGAATATTACGCGCAAATTTAAAAACAGTTTTATTTCAAATGGTTTTATAGTAGTATGGAGCATCACGGCGTATAAACTTGATGAAGTGTTTTTTGAGACGCTGATGCAGTTACTCAATTCTAATGAATCCTAACATACCATCACGAGAGAAAAACAAAAAAGAGAAATACAAATGCACTAACTGCTTATTCTGCTGGGTTTACTGACAAAGACTGGCACATTTAGTATAGCTCCTCCAAATGGAGCTAAGAAATCTTATACATCTTATTACGAAGATTCGTGAGTCCACAAGATTTCCTAAAAATTAAGAAAATATATTAAATGAACTTAATTTTCAATAGAGTATACAATGCATATACATCGGTTTTTAAAGCCTTAATGTCAACATCTTAAGGGTAGTAATGGTGCTTATGAATAAGATCTCAAGAGTAGTAGTGATGCTGTAAGCGAAATCCCCGTCCTCTGTGATGCAACTTGAAAGTGGAGGCTTGTAGGGGCGTGTCGATGAGCGTGGTGGTGTGGCTTAGGTCAAGCGTCCAGCATAGCAGCTGCTGGACGTTTCAAACTGCCGATGATCTGCGCAAAAAGACCATGGTAGCTACAAGTATCGAACCCAGGCCTTCCTGCATAGCAAGCAGGTATCCTCACCAGTCGGCCAATCTGAAAGTAATGGACAATCCCTGCCAATCCACCTGTGTGGAGCCTAATCAACAGGCCCAATTTTCTGCTGAATCTGCTACGGGTAGTTCTAGACGCCTCGAGGTGCAAGAGCAATGGGTACCGTAGACGAAGACAGTAACCGCAAGGCCACCATCATTAACATTACCCGAACACCCAGCAGATTTTAAAGACATCCAACATGCTATTACTCACTCCATAGTCATTCCTACTCTGAAGATGGGACCTCCCTCATGAACTACTCCTCAAAGATTTGTTGGCTGAATACTACTAACGTATCAGCCCAAGAGAGATATGGACGGGCATGACCGTAGAGCTGTCCTAAGAAGTGTTCAAGTTTGTGCTCAAGTCACCAGGATGATCCGGAAAACGTTATGAACTCAAAGAACGAGTTTTTTCAATCTCCAATGGGCTATAAAAAACAAATTACAAAACATATTTTTGTAACTAAAAGTACTGCAGAGTCTAACTTATTTCTCTACATAATCCCCAAAAAGGTTGAGGCATTTGTCATATCATGACACAAGCTTCTCGATGCCATCTTCAAAGAAGTTAGTTGCCACTGAGGAGAGATATATCTTGGCAAGCGCAATGGGCTCAGACCCAATCAGCACACAGCTTCCGGTATCCGAAGTCTCGTACAATCGTGTACAAAGCAGACCTTGAAATGTCTGGAAATTCTTCAAAAAGTTCACTTATTGCGAACCTTCATTTGGTGTTGACCACCTGATCACGCTGAACGAGGTCTACAGTAGCGACAGACTTGTGCCCTTGTCCACTATCTTCATGGCTGTAGATTCGCCTTTCTTCAAATTTCTGCACCATTTCTTTGTACTTCCCTCACTCTTAAAGTTGTCACCATACACTTTGCTCATTTTGCAATGTATTTGAGCAGTACTACGTCCCTCTGCTTGCAGAAAACATTACATTTTGTAACTCCCATTTGGGGGGGGAGCATCGATCGTAGCTGCCATGTTCAATTGCCCTTACCTTAGGCAATCTGGCTGTATCCGTTTTGGCGATAAAGTGGAGAAATAAGACCCTGTGGCACTTTTGGTAATAAAATGATTACATTATGCAAATTTGCTTTTTTTCATAGCCCATCGAAGGTTGAAAAAAAAATCCTCGCATGTTGGCGGAGACTGATGCTTCTTGCAGCGCATAGCAGCTTCTCCTCACTCTGAAGGACTTTCATGGGAAAATTTGAGTCGAAAAGATTATAGATGACTAAAACATACTCAAATTTAGGCATACATGTATATTTGATTATCAACAGATGCAATGGCAAAAATCATCACCACGCCATCACAGGAAAGAGAAATAAGATGTTCAGTTTCAAGTACCCAATCACAAACGTGAAATACTACAAGATACTATCATGAGACTTTCATTATGAATGACCAGTTGACAAATTGCCATTTAATTATGAATCACTTTTCGGCCCGACAGCGCAGTGTGCAACAAAATTATGAACAACTTATCTAAATACGGACAGATTGAATTCTAATAGATCAATACAATTTCCATAAAAATTTTGCACAGCAACCATTAGCTTCATAATTAACGGTGTAATTAGAACCAATTTACAAGAACAACGAAAGCAAAACAAATGAGGAAACGAGTTGTTCGTTTGATAGTCTCTTAACTGTAGTTGTATCCCCTGCACGTCAGAGCAGTTTTCATCCTACTGTGGCTATAAGGAAACTCTTCTCATTTACTGTTGGCAAAGAGTAGACCATAACAAGTGTATAAAAATTAACAAGAAATTAACATGGTTCGGTAACTTGAGGTTATCACTGTACTTGCACAACAGAAGGGAAAAGTAAATAATTGGGTACAGCGACATAAAGACTATTACAATTCTCAAGACTAAAGACCATATACCGTATCTTATCGAGAGTTATTCAAGACGTTACAGCAATGCCTTCTGCTTCTCCAGACCTGCACCTCATGCTAGTCACATCACCCCTGGTATTCTGGCATTATTAGTTCGACGTCATTCACGGTCTCCGTGATGGCTGACATTGTAATTCCATTCAATCCTAGCTTTTCTCACTAAAAAGGCAATATTTGTTGCAATTTCCTACAACTTAT
Organism: Trinorchestia longiramus; assembly: GCA_006783055.1. Classification (NCBI taxonomy): domain Eukaryota; kingdom Metazoa; phylum Arthropoda; class Malacostraca; order Amphipoda; family Talitridae; genus Trinorchestia; species Trinorchestia longiramus. The sequence continues at coordinate 59,854 of VCRD01002097.1, forward strand.
GCACCTTTCACAGGTGCCTATGGTGTACAATGAGACATTTTTGAACATAGCCATTCAAGCAAGACAAAATTGCTACTTTACCAAACAAAGGAAGCTAGCACAGAAGATTTTGCACTGCACAAACATTTTTGTTCTAGAGCTAAAATTTACCACCAACTATGTTAGTATGTTTCTTGAAATCTAACATAACTATCATTTACAATGAAACAATTGTACAAGAATAAAAATAACAAAGTTGTTTTCCCCCTTTTTAAAAAAAATAATGAAAAACGCACACACGAACAGCATTTTTATACCTCAATAAAGATCCCCCCAAAAACAATACTTAATCTACCAGCATTATCATCATTTAAATACAATCACAAATCCAGTGCCTTGGTTCGGTACAGAGTTCTTCTATGTAATTATTATAAAATGAAAAAATCATTAGTGATAAACTAGACATTCCAAAAAATGTACTTTACAATAAAAGAAAGCCTACAGTTGTGACTATACGAGTGGGTAGTCCTTCTACATAGCTTGCTACCGAAAAATTTACACAGATTACCGTTGCAACTTGCCCCAATCGTATCGCCTCATTCGCAAGGCCAGTAATGAAATACAAATAAAAGTCTAGTTACAGGTCTGGAAATCCAGGAGGCAGAGACGGCGTCTGTCAGGTAAGCAGTTCGCGCCTAGCGTTACTGCCTTGTTTTCGTTTCCTAAGCATATTGGTCAGAGGCTATTATTATTGAGAATAACGAGGCCATAACCCTACAATGGTAGCCCTATATTTCATAACCGTAGAAAGTGTGGTAACTAAGGAGAAAACTTCCCTAGGTTACCGTTCTAAGGTTAAGGGCAATAAAATATCTCATCTGTGTACATAATGATGCAGGTTGACCATAAACTCTACTCTGCCAGAGTGGGGTAAACGATTTTTGTCGAGGCTAAAATTTGACAATAAATGTTCGTGTGTCCAGACAGTTCACACAGCTTCTCAAGCAACCTTCCTACCTACACAGAACAATTCCCACATGACAATTTTGATTTGAACACGCAGATGTCTCCCTCATCCAGACGGGAAAGCGTCAGTGGATGCTTCATTAAGAAACAGAAAATTTAAACAAGGAAATAAAGAAGCAAATCAGATAATAGGGAAATAGTGAACAATTTACAAGGATACGGTACGGCGCAAGAAAACGAGGGGAACAGGAAGGCATGTTGCAGAATCAGGAGTTAATTGTTTGCATGTTTATGCACACAGAGGACTCGTGCTGGAAGAAAGGCATAACTACAAAATACGCTGTAGCAAACTTTTTTCAACTCGAGCTCCATACTAAACGCACCCCCGTTATGTATGAAATGAGCAGCATTGCAAACATATATAAATAACTACAACCTAAAGCAGCATGGGACGAGACTTGGTTTTCCAAGTGCACCGGGCATTAGAGCGAGTCCCTGAAGAAAGTATGAGGCTACTGCAAGCCTGGTATAAACGAGCGCAGTTGAAGCTCTGAATTTAGCAAGGGGCAAATCAGTTGGGAGACTCGCAAGACACAAACTTCTGTAGCCGTTATCAATACTTAACAATGATGTTCTTATTTACACGTCAACGAGAAACATTTACACAAGGATTTAAAATCTGCTTTGAAGATACAGCACAAAAAAAAATTATTTTTATGATGAAATAAAATCATTGTTGAAAAATATACAGATGTTAGTGCACATAATGAAAACTTAGATCATAACACGGCATTCACAAGAAGTTGTGACTAATTATAAACAAAAAGCTTGATCAATTCCACAATATTTTCCAGTTTAAATAGAGTCAAACAAATTACTCCACAGCAACTTTTATCGCTTGCCTACATTTGACAGATATTTACATCTACATCTTGGTCTGGATTTAAACACAGCTCTAAATACAGCGTAAAGTTAGCGTTGGTGCGTTGCTTGCAGGATAAATACAGCAAATCCCTCGCATTATAGAAGCAAATCGCACTGAACACGATGTTCTCGCTTCATCAAAGGAAATAAAAGCCTCTCAGTCAGGTGTGTCCCTCTGAAACATTCCAACATCAAACACTGACTTGGCATATGAGACAACTGGAAGGTGTAAGGTTCACCTGGAGCCGAGCCGCCAGTTCAAAAGAAGTTCGTAATCAAGGACGTTTATTCCATTAATCTTACATGGATTGGTTCACGTAACGTGAAACCTCCAAGGTATTATTCGTGGAGTCCTGTATCAATGATCACGAGTGGAAATATTTTATTTTCACAACTACGAATTTTGGTTTCTATTCTTCAGTAAAATAAATCGTGAACGTCATTTATTTCGAGATATATAGAATATGAGAACGCAAAGCTGGACACAGCAGACAACGCATTCCAGAGCACTTGATGGATATTGTACAACTGCACCGTGAAAGGCAGCGAAGGAATAGCAAAATTTCATAACCAAAACATTTATCCGAAATTTTTTCCCTCCGTATACTCTTCATCAGTTTCATCTGTCATCAAATAAACTAGTTCTTATTTTAGTGATTCTGCACCTTTATTTTCATAGAGGACGTCTAAATGGCAATTTCTGTCAAACTCTCATTTTTAACCTTTACTAAAACAGAGATCTACGTACTTGGCTATGTCAATACGAACACAAGAACACGAAACAGCAAGTTGATTTGCACCCGTGCACAGAGTGCTGCATTTGAGCTACAGGCGCCAGTATCACTAATTATTCGAGGTAACAGCAAACTCATCTGATCGAATTCTATGTACTGCACCATAAGTTCCCAGAGATCGTATCCTACATACACGCTCTTGCCTCCGAAGTTTGGCGAGTAGCACGCAACAAAGTTTTATTTCCAACACTTAGAATTATGGCGTCAGAATCGAAAGCGACACAGAACTTCTGAACTCAAAATTGTGGATATTTACACGTTGAGGGCTGTAGCGTCTTACGATTCTCGTACCACTCGTTCTCGCCATCATGAAATGCTGTAAAAAAGAATTGTGCATCTCATCTGCACACTGACAATAACCTATCCAAACTCATCTTAAAATGAACATTGCTGATCTACAAAACTCAGTAGAATTCAACCCAAGGAACACTCGTTGTTTTAAGGAGTACTACATTAACCAAGAGATGGTTCGAAGGATAAACATACAAGATTAAACGTGACTCTTAACCTAAAAGTTTCTGAATCAATAAGATGCGTTCACATCCTAAGGAAAAGTTCATTCAATAAATCAATCATTTATTTAGCATGCCAGTGTCGGTGTCTTCGTGCACAGTATAAACTATACGCATAAGATATTTGTTCAGCCCATTTTAGGGAAAGTTTCAATGCAATGTTTTAGCAAATTACAGGGAAAACTACATTGAATGACTTACGGTTGTACCACAATGTTGAACAGCCCTATGAGGAAAAATGAAAGAATGAAATGGGATGAACATGGCGACTGACTGGGAGCGCAAGCGCAACGTGCTGGTCTCCCAAGAGAGAAAGAGAAGAAACTACAACAAAGCTCATCATCAAGTTCAGACTAAACCCTGATCAAGCTCATGAGTCGGAGCCTTTCCACCGCTGTGGTAGGTAGTAGGGATCCCCTGAAGGCTGCTAGGATGTCAAGTAGGTTAGCGAGGTATCACTACACCAGGTGAGGCTGCATTATTTTCACCAGTAGTGAAGTCGCCCAACAATGTGCGCTGGAGGATATTCCGTTAACTGCTTCCTCGTCCTCAAAACAGAGACAAAGGTCAGAGAGCAACCAGGACGTAACGACGAGGTCTTACTGTCCCCAGTCTGGATCTCTGGACACAGAGTAGTGAAGGAAACTTCAGGTGAGAATTTTAGCTTCAAGATAACTGACAACCATCTGCGCACACCCCTCCCCTGAGGTAGCTTCAGTGGAACACTTCAGCGCTACTTGGTAACACCGCAGGACAAGAACATGCTGCATTAAGGCGCTACCTGCCAGCACTGAGAGACAGGAACATGCTGCATTAAAGCGCTACCTGCCAGCACTGAGAGACAGGAACCTATATTAAGGCGCTACCTGCCAGCACTGAGAGACAGGAACCTATATTAAGGCGCTACCTGCCAGCACTGAGAGACAGGAACATGTTTAATGCGCAAACCTGCCAGGGCTAAAGGACAAACACAATGAGGTGCTTGGACATAAAGTCGCTGACCAGACCCCAGCTGTAGAATAAACACCAGCGACTGAAATGATCATTGCAAAATAGAGCATTACTCATAGCGTTTGATGCAGATGAAAAGAATTGCTATGTTCCGGGGCAGTTACATGCAGACGCAGAAATGATGCTCAGTTCACTGTTTTAAATACATACAAAAGCATAAAGGCAATTATGACTCAATAAATAGGGCAAATAGCTATGTACAATGCAAGCACAATACAGCATTCATTGCTTGGATGATCGGTGAGTCTTTATAAGGGTCATTTGTTGACTGCCATATGGAAACACAAACAACAATTATTTTTGCAAGTGAAATTGTGCTAAACAGCCAATAAATTGAAAAAAAATTCAAATTGATTTCAGGCTCCTGCTCAGCAGCTGTGATTACAAGTTAATCGAACCTACAATTGTGATAGCCAAACTTTTCTTTCCAGCAACAATAAAAAAAGTCTGATGCACACATATACCACATCATGGGCGGATGAGCATAAAAATAATGAGCTTCTGCTGCGTAGATCGAGATCCATGCATCATTACGCGTTCTTTATTGACTACAAACAATGCTTCAAGGTGCTCAACGTTATCTGACGAGCATACGAACAACACACCTAAACTCCAAACATTCCTTCAAAAAAATCCTGCTGCTGCCCCAACAACTCTCATAACCTAGGAATACATAAGCAGAAAGAAATAAGAATCTACTCTACTATAGGGATTAAATCAATTATGATGATTTACATTTGAGCTCAATTTTACAGACCTGCTTCGCTCATTCTCAATTTTGTACCTCGGGCACACTTTTGCAATTGTTACTCTCCGTCAAGCATCACTCCTCTCACCCAACCCATCCGCACACACGTACACTTATCTATAGCACACCCTTGGCAAATTTCTCATTTACTTTCCTTTCAACTGGATGCTGCTTCTTCACTCTCTCAGCAAGTTCAAGCCATCAGTTGCAGCTGAAACTCCCAGAAAACGATAGTTTACTCTTCGAACCTGTCTTATGTGCCTCATTATCACACACATCATCAAGCTATAATCACTTCCTGATCTCACACACTATCAAGCCGAGCCTACACATTTCTCACATGTGCCTCCTGATCTCACACACCACACAATTCTCTTACATCTCCCCCACCATACACATTTTTCCCTTCCTCCCTATTACCAAATCTCTAGCCTTCACACCAAATCTGAGCATCTTTACCAGAATCGAATGGTCAGAAAACAGCAATGCCCATACCTTATTTTCGCATCCATTACTGTAGCAATAGAAGCCACAGAGAGCGGAGGTACTTACACATGGATCTAAAACTAGCATCACTTGAAATAAGGCGCGAGCTATTCAACTTCCTCTCTTGAAGTTACTTGAAACAGGCAACTACTGCAGGAAATTTTAAACTTCGTTGGTTAAATTAAAATAAAGTGAGACACCTAACTATTAATAAGTTCTGAGAAGTAGAGGTTGATGTTAAGCTCTAAGTAGATGGGATATTTATCTCAATTTAAATTAAACACTGGTGGAGCCAAAGGGAACATGAGAAAGGCGTCCGCAAGTTCAGAGCTCATGACGGGAAATCGTACGCTAATATTCAAACGGAACCCTAAAGCAAGCACAGCATCACTTGAGTTTTACAATGGTGAATGCAGTAAAAATTTAAGACATTGTATAATCGCGCTACGAGGAGGATGACTTGAGCCTTTTGCTTGTCTAGGCGGCGGTGAGCACCAGCTCTGGACCTGCCTGCCCAGGTCCCAGGTTGACCATATGCCTGTCCATCTTGGGGTAGGTCTGGAAGAGTGCAGCACGGTCCTGACCTTCTCCCTTCTTAACCCAGTGGCCGTACACTCGGAATGCACACTGGTCCAGTACCTGCAAAACAGGTTGTTCAGGAACAACCATAGATCTACTGATCCAGCACCTGCAACACAGGGGTGTTTAGAAATACCCATATATCCACTGATCCAGCACCTGCAACACAGGGATGTGCAGGAACAACCATATATCCACTGATCCAGCACCTGCAACACAGGGATGTGCAGGAACAACCATATATCCACTGATCCAGCACCTACAACACAGGGATGTTCAGGAACAACTCTATATCCACTGATCCAGCACCTGCAACACCGAGTGCACAATCACTCTTTCACAACCTGAGCTTTTTGTGCTCCTCATCTCCCGTAATTAGGTCTCATTTCACCCAATCCTTTCTGTACAGCTCTAACGACTCCCTGCATGGCCCACAGACCCACCTTCCTGAGCGCCTTGAGCCTGTACGGGTCGACTCTGGCAGTCGCAAGGGACAGGGGCTCTGGAGTGAAGCGCAGGCGCTGTATCCTCACCATGGCCCGCACCACCAAGATCGTGAACTGGAACTTCTTGCGGGCGTTGAAGGGCTTCACCAGCTCCACGTGCTGCAGACACCCTCAGTAAGGTTAGCTGCCTCAAACCAAAACCTCCAAATGTAATTAACTCGTTACATGTCATAGTGTTGTGTTGTAATGTTGTCACGCTACGGTGATATTACGCTATCATAATAGTGGTCGAGTGGTATGCATCCTCGCTTGCGATGCGGAAAGACCCGGGTTCGATACCGTAACGGCCTCTATCTGTTTCTGCCTAATCATCGGTGGACGAGAATCGCATCAAACATGTTGCTACGCTGGACGCCCAGAGTACGATTAAACTATCATCATGCCCATCAAAGCGTTCCTACGTGCCCATACTTCAAGTCCCAGCACAGAGGACGGGAATAGTCTCTTGGAGCATCATCACTACTCTTAGGATGTTGGCGTTAGGAATTAAAAATCTTATGTATTTGTACTGAATATTTGATAAGAAATAAAGTTTCTTTCTTTCATGTTGTCAAGCTGCTATGCTGCCATCAATCTCCACCACCAATGAAGTAACATGCAACTGGAACCGTCAGATTATTATTGAACGAAGGGTCATGCTTTTCTCAGTTTCATCATTTATTTTGTACGAGACTTCAAGTAAAGGTTCATTACAGCTGAAATTTATGACAATGCAAGCTTACACACAGATTTTTGAACCACAATTTTTACATCAAATACAGGTATTTAGAACAAATATTTCTTATGAGCCTTTCTTAATGCGCAATGCTTTATTTTAGGTAGCCGAACAGTTGGATAAGATAAAGAAAACAGGAGAAAATCCATCAAGTTACCTGAAGTGAGGGAATGAGAACACATTGGAACAGCAGGGAGAACAGGGAAGCACACTAAATGTAACAGCAGTAGCCAGGCTACAGGCAGCTGGATTGCTCCAAGTGACGGGGATTAGAACACAATGGAACACCAGGAAGAACAAAGAAATACAACTAAATATAACAGCAGTAGCTAGGTTAAAGACAGGGCTTGACATTCGTTCAGCTAAGTCATGCCTGGCCGCCAGTAACATGAGACACGGTGTGTCATCCCTTCTTCTTACTACAATTAATGGAATTTCAATCAAAAACCGTCAAATTCACGGATTGATCCGAATACTAAAGTTAGCCCAACGACAAAGCAAAACTAGTAGCATCAGAAAACGAAGCCGACAATCGCTCTGGTACGGTACCGGTAGTCGTATGGCTACTTCTACTGTACTCACCTGATGTTGCACCACTACCGTAAGGTCAACACAACACAGGTGACTGTACACTGCCAGATGTGTCTCATACGAGCAGTCATTTACGCAGCATTCCCGCTATTTATTTTATAGTATCGAGGCCACCACAATACTATTAAATAACAACTATTAATACAATTCATACAAGAATATTTTTTGTTGAACCGCCATCTGGTTCAAACCCACACCAACGATAATTTACTAGCTAAGTTGCAGTTTCTATTTCACTATGATAAAGCAAAGCCAAGATGCAGTCTGTCTCTAACTATTCATATTGCAAACTATTATATAAGAGTAGTAACAAGTATTTGAGCGTGCGGAAAATAATTGAAAACTGCAAGCAAAGCATTGCCAGATGAACATCAGCACGTAGTCTGTAGACACAAGGTAGAGCAGTTGAAGGGCTTACTTATGACTGCCTTCAAAACAAAGCTTGCAGGCAACTCTAGGCATGTAAATCCTGTTTGTTTCTAGAAGTGAAGAGAAGAAAAATAAACAACAATACAACTTTTTTAGTCAAGCTAACAGTTTACTTAAAAGCAAGCTGTAGCACAACTGTTAACACGCAATAACTTTACGCTCCAAATGTTTTCTAAAGACAGTCAAAGCTTGCACTACACAATAGATCACGTAATCAGGAACACTAAGCTCTAGTCGAGGCAATTCCAACAAAGGGTGCAGAGCCTTGTCGTACTCTGTACGCTATTGCGTGAACATTGGATCTCCGACCCCTTCCGGTACCTAAAGATACTATTTAGTTAGAGAGCTAACTTCACCTCAAGAGTTAGTCAGTTACGCTAGCTTTCGTTAGTCAGTCAGATAAGCTAGTTAGCGCTAGTCAATCAGATAAACAAGCTACGGTTAGTTAGTCAGATAAGTTAGCTAGGGTTAGTCAGTCAGATAAGCTAGCTAGGGTTAGTCAGTCAGATAAACAAGCCAGGGTTAGTCAGGCTTGTGACATATTTGACAAAGAGAAGTGAAAAGTAATTCGATGGCATTTGAGGACAACTAACTACCATGGAGCAATTGAGGATTAAATATCATATGCTAAAAATCTTCCACGAGTGTAGACACGCAATCCATCATCACATTACACATCATGAACTATCAGACACTCGCTCCTTATGACGTAATTATATTTTTATGTACTCCCAATGAAAGTTTTAGTCCTAGGAACACAATGCCTCTAAAGCTCCAATCACTAACACAGCTCGCCGACAAAATAGTGCACTAACCCTCAAAATCACTATTGCTAACACCTTCACAATCACTATCACTAACACCATTACCATCACAATAGTTCTTAATACATCGCATGTACGTGCACATCCTCACCTCAATACGAACCTGATTAGTAATGATGCGTTAGTGCAGCACCTTGCCACGTCAATACTCATGCAAGATATATCATGAAATAAGAATACAATCCCCAATATAGCACTTCCATCACAAATTGAAGTAACTCCTATGCAGATCACACACTCTATACTCGCTCTTGATAACGGTCGTAAGTAATAGTTCCATAACTCAATGAACTAGCATACATTCTCAAGAATATCGCTGTGATCGCGGATATTCATAATACAAAACACCAGAATTCAATTAAACTTTGACAGAATTGTTCCTTCATTCCTTGAACGCAAACAGCAAAGCTAAAATCTCATTGATTTATCATGGACTCTCACGTAACAAAGTTATTTTTTTGTCTGAATGAAATATTACGTAAATTATCACTGATCTTTACTGGTTTGCTGCGCAATTTCCCCTTTATTTACAACGAAACATTAAGAGCTTAGGATTAAAGTGAATTATTTCTAACTAATGTACATCAGAAAGGGCAGTGGTCCATAAAGGGTTGATTATACTGCTCACAGATCACTACCTCCACTCACAGTACTCGCTTCAAACTACTCTACTTTGAACTATGTTTTTTCATCACAACTGCATTCATCACAATCTTAATAAAGTAGCCTTCAACACCCTTAACTTAGCTTAATTTTGTCCATGGTATGCTACGGGCAATGTAGTAGTATGAGACCTCATGATTCATTACAGCTGTCAGACTTTAAATGCGTAAGAATTATATCGTTTTAGTACATTATTTTAGTACATCTCTCCCATCAAGAGGGAAATATAATGTTTATCTTGTACATTGAGGAGACTGTGAGGGAGGTGCTATAAGTGTAGTGTTACCTCATCGGGAGGTGCGACGTCGGGCGTTGATTGGCTGTCATCAGAGGCGGAGGAGGGGCGTGGGGTCGACTGCCAGCAACACGATAACACAACAGAACACTCAGCAAAACATTGGACGTGACAAAATTTCCAACAAGTTGGAGAACATATTTAAAATGTTAGAAAGGTATAGGGATAAAAATTGAAAGCAACTCAGTTACGCGATGCTATGTTAAGATAACAAATGTTGGGAAAAGTGAAAGGTGAGAATATATTAATTATGAAAATGCAAACTAAATTTAAAATTATTTAGAAAAGACATAAAAACAAACGCCCAGGTTAAAATCATTTCAGCTTAACAAATGTATCAGAGTTGAAAGCAAGGAAACAAAAAATATACAAGGGTATAAAAAGCACATATCAACTAAAAAAAGTCAAATGTCTTACTTAATTTCAAAAGACAAGTTAAATTATTAATGAAAAAATAATACGAAAAAAGTGAGCAGTAAAATATGAATAGAATCTGAAGTGTGTTTCCTAAGAACAGTGAATCTGACCAGCAATGAGAAACTAAACTAAGAAGTCTAGTCAATTCAAGCTTCCCAGATGGCCGCACCAAGTTCCTCAAGGCTTCCTAGCCCCCAGATGGAGTGACCCTAGCCCCCACAAGCGGCACCCTAACTCCCAGAGGAAGGGACCCTAGCTCCCACATGGAAAGGCTCGCGTGGACCGTGAATAACTCACCATGTTAACGCAAGAATAATATTTTGCCAATACATTACTTTGTACTTCAAAGCCTAAATTAATCAAAGTTAACTTCAAAACGAGCAGATGCCTTACATGGAATTATAATGATATGTAAACGGCTGAGCGCACATTTTTGCAAAACTGACAATTGAACAACTCTTGCAAGACTAGACAATTAAATAACAATTATTTAATGCCGCTGAGTCTATTGGCAGTTAAAAATGTTTTTTTTCTCACGTGGTAATGAATTTGAACTCTACTGAATGAACCACGATTTTGAATACTACTAAATAAACCAAATAACTTCAAAAAGACCTAAATAAACTACATGATCTTAAAGATCACTAAATTAAATACAAAAAAACAAATCAAGTATATAATTTGAAAAAATTTACGGGACAAAGTAAAGACTTGGATCAAGCAGGCTCAAAGCCACAATTTTTATCTTTTTGCCCCAGGCAAAAAGGAACGGCAGCTCTAGATGGTTTACCCATGCTCCTCAATAATTTTTCTCTCATCCAGACAATTAAAGAAAAAGAAGCCATGGTACAAGCCTAACATTTAGGAGGGCTGAGCCAAAGCTATTTAAGCCCTCACGCATTCTTCAGTCAGTACAAATCGTGTAATTGCGCTGTCACAATTCATCCTAACCTCAGTCTGCCTCCAACACCCCTTTTTTAACTTCCATCACTATTTTGCCATAAGTTTTATGCAAAAGAAATTACTTCGCTATGAGACTCAGAGGTAAAGTTTGAAGATAGCCCTCGCTCAACCTGTTTAGGGCGAATACAACATAAAATGACAACAAAATAAGATAAGAGCTGAAGTAACGACACTCAAGCAGATACTTTTTGCAATAACGCACCTGGCATACAAGGAAGGAAAAAAGTTATATGTGGCCTCCTAAGCAAAAACTAAACAAACGTAAATTTAAAGTATAGTTTGCATATCAAAAAGTAAAGTAGTCCACTTTGAGTGAAGTGAACAGGGTAAGTATCAATAATTAAAGCCCAAGTAAGGCCCAATTAGAAACCAAATCTATTAATCTCAAGACAGTAAAAGATGCAAGAATTAAGAATAACGAAAACAAAAGTTGAAGCAGTTACTCTACCTTGAAAGCAAGAACTAAAAAAAAATTCATTAGCTAATTTATCTATGCGTATCAAAGCACTAAAGAATGGAAAATTAAAGCAAGTATTCTAGGAGCCACACTTCAGATACTGAATACTTGAAAGTGTAAGCAAGTAGAGCAAATAATGGCAAAAAATAAAAGGCCACCATAAGTGAAAAAGATTGTCAAACAGGATCAAGGAGACGAAGGCAAGAAGGTAGTACCAAAAAAAGAAAGTTAAATTGAGGTAAGTTCAGGTGCACAACAATGTAATGCATTTAGGATCGATCAGATGTATGAAAATCAAATTCCAAGTCAGAACAAGACATTCTAATGTCAATTTTTATATATTTGACATAAATAAACTACAATATTAGAAATAACTACTGCTTTGAAGGACTCACCTTATTGCCACACAATTACATCAATTTTTCATAGTAAGTGCATGAGATAAAGGAACAGGCAGCGATAATTGAGCACCAGTTTCATAGGACACGTTTTCTTGAAGAAATACAGAGGAAAGGATGAAAGTTACCTAAATACGGTCACACATGCGTACATGAGCACCTCCTTGGCCAGGGCTCTAAGACGCAGCTAGGAATGGGGTGAGAGGTAACTGAAGTAAGAACCAGGAATGGGGTGAGAGGCAATTGTAGTGAGAACCAGGAATGGGGCCAAGAAGTAAAGGAAATGAAGATCAGGAGTTGCTGCATACAAGTGATGCAGCCACCACTACGACAACATGACGATGTATCAACCCTTACTGGCGGTGTCTTTCTTAAGGCAACATTTCTCATGAATTGGTGTTTTAGAACTGGAGGTGATTAGGAGTGCCACTAGAAGTACAAATAACTTCGTTTTTGAGAAAGTCATTGATAAACCCGTTATTTCAAGGGTTGTATCAATAAAACGTTTCAGTGCTCTCCCATACTTTTCATGTGTGGTTATAACTGTACTTCACACTAACATTTTCGTTGTATTCATTTGTAACGTAGTTTTTATTTTATATATTTTTAAAAATATAAAATTCTCCGTAGCATATATTGTTAATGATTATTTATTTTCCGTTATTTATTTGATTTATGAATACCAGTAGTTTGAAAAATGCTGCCCACATCTAATATCGAATGTACGCACTTCTAACATAGCTGTCACATGGCTCAGTTGGAAGGCTGCTAAGAACTAATAGTAAATTTAATCCTACATCTTCAAAAGACAGTTCCATTCCGATCTATAAAACAACGAAAGAGTCAATGCATTAAAATTATTAATCATAAGCCAGAGAATGCACGAACATTTCCAGGAACAAGTGGAATGCTTTACTGACCATCAGTTGGAAGACGAGACATCAGGAATAGGATGCCGGTTACCAGTTGGAACCAGGTGCGTCTATTACTACCACATCTGTTGAGCTGAAGGCTTGTATTGCTACTTATTGGACCACCAGTACCCAGAAGACTTGTGTAACTAATTATTAGACTGCCAGTAAAATATTGGCATATTCAAAATACTGATCTCCAGCTGGCGGAGGGAATTACTAATAACATACAAGACACTAGTTGGAAAGTGAAAAAAAATGAACACTTGAAAAAAATTCGAGTATCATTTAGGAAAACATTTCGTAAATAAACAGACCCAACTATATATAAAGAGACAAAAATGAACTGGGCACAGGTTTGTAGAATATACAAACAGACTGACCAAGTGTGCAGTAATAAAAAAGAAAGGCTTATATGATAAATTCAACACCAGTTCATAGATAACATGACGGCTAAACTGACCACCAACTGGAAGAAAGGATGAACAAGCACACCGTCGATGGTGATGCGTTTTGCAGGGTCCACGACCAGCAGCTTCGAGATGAGGTCCTTTGGTCCGTCTGCAAAAAGCATCAGAAATAAATTTCCTGGATGAACTATAGGACACAGAATTAAATTTAACAGGTATAAACAGAAGTATAAATGGTATTTCCTCTACAGCCGTTCACAAACTGTTTCATCCTAGGAGTGAACAGAACAAAGAGGTAAATTGGAAAATGAAATAATCAGATGCAAAGTAAGTAGCAAGGTATGCCAGTCACCAAAAAAGAGTAAAATGAGGTAAAAACAAAGCATATGTCAACCCGACAGCAAAATAAAACTAAGAGAACTTTTGTGACAAGAATTAATAAATAGAGATGTTCCGATAGTATTGGTATCGGTAATATCGGCCTCTTTCTCGAAAATCGGTATCGGCGTCCATAAAAATCAAGGATCTTAGCCGATACTCCGATACTTTTATACTATTTCCACGAGACTGGTAATGCAAAATTTCGAAAGACAAGCTTAATAACAAACGTTAACAGTGTAAATTTATTTACTCATAAGATATTATAATAAAAGTTAGATTTAATGTTTAACATAGCAAGAATTATAATCGAACATGAATAATTATTGTCACAACCTATTTCATTCACACAGAGAAAAGGGGCTTGAATGTGCGTACGCGTATTCACAAGCACAGGCAAGAAGACGTAACATCTGCCTGAGATCACGCAACGCATGCTAGTAGGATGCTACTTAACTTAAAATTTTCCGAATGAATAATGCCTATTATTTATTTTACAGAGTTCGTAACTTCGTATTAAATATTGCAAAATATATTTCTCGAGTAAATTAATTTTCTATTGTATGCCTCAGGAGACAATGATTTTACAGAAAAAAACGACTTGGCATCTCGTGATTCACGAAGCCTGGTTAAGTCCCGTGCGCTACAGGCGGTTGAGCCGCGAAGGTCGTAGGTGTGTGTATCTTGCTTCTGCTGAACTATCATGGCTTCTACCAGCAACAGAAGTGCAAAGTCGGGAGTATGGAAACATTTTATTGTCGACGAAACAAATGAGGCAAGAGCTACATGTACTGTATGTTATGAAAAAATTTTTACGAGGTGGAAAAGAAGGCAAATTCTTAAACACAACAAACTTGAGAAAACACTTGAAGAGTAGCCATGCTGACAAATATAACTGTTCAACAAAAGATCTCAAGAAAGAAGAACAGAAAGTTAATAAGAAGCAGCAACTAGACAATTTCCTACAAAACCAAGAAAAAAAGCATGCAACAGTGCTCAATCGCAAGCAATACATAGAGCTATTGGAGAAATGATAGCAAGTGACTATCAACCACTTTCAGCGGTTGAGGACATAGGTTTCCCTAGTTTGATGCAAAAAGTAAAGCCTAACTATGTCCTTCCTAGCCGAAAATACTTCTCGAAAAATGTTCTGCCAGTAATTTTTAAGTGCGTAATAAAGTAAAGAACTTAGTTGATGAATTTGAAAACATAAGTTTCACCTCTGATATTTGGACAAATAATAATAACCATTCGTTTATAAGTCTGACAGCACACAGTATCAACAAAAATTTTGAAAGAAATATTTTGATTTTGCGAGTTGCTCTTTTTGCTTGCTCTCATAAATCAAGCAGAATTTCTGAGGTAATTGAGAGCATCATTTCTGATTTTTACATACCATTCTATAAAGTACATGTGCTTGTGCGTGATAATGGCACCAATATGGTAAAAGGCATAGTCGATACTGGTCACAGTGGCCTGGCTTGCTTCTTGCACACATTACAACTTGTAATTCATGATGTTTTATTTGAGCAAAGTATAGTGATCTGTATTACATACAATCACTCTTCAGTTCCAATCCTCATACATCTCTTATCTCCTAGCATGCATTGAATATCTTTATTCTACTCGGAGTGAGCCACTGAAGGACCGTCGAGGAACCCAATAGGAGAAAAGGCAATTGAAGGCAGGATGAGTTTGACAGTTTGTATTTCGACATTTGAGTATATTAGTTCTTGGTTCTTCGTTGCGCACGTCTGCCCATCCTGTCCGTAGACAGGATGACTGGTTTCTGCTTTCATTTCTTTGCTGTTAGCTGCGAGTTGAATTGTTCAGGTGATGAGAGTTCTTGGTGGAGATGTTGACTTTGTAAGTGCCTTGAAGAGAGTCCGTGACACAGAGCGTTGCAGCCTCGTTATATAGGGCGGTTAGCTGGGCTCTGCTGCCTGAGCGTGACCCGCTCATTGGTTAATGTCGTGCTTCTGGTCGTAATGGGGCATAGCCTCATCGCTGGATTCACTTCTTCCGTCCTGTTTGCTCACTGGTTGATGAAAGCTAGCCTAGTCGCGGTATTCGTTTGTAGTGGAGTCATGCGATTCACTACAAAAGAATAATCAAAGATATGATCACTAATTGCAAGAAAATTGTTGGACACTTCAGTCATTCTTCGCTGGCTTGTGGAAAACTCTTGATTCTGCAAAAACAGCATGAGCTGTCTGAGCATAAACTCATCCAAGACATGTCTACGAGGTAGAACAGCACCCATCTCATGCTAGATCGTTTGTGTGAGTAAAAGAAGGCGTTTGCCAGCTACTGCGTGGATACAGAAAACATGCCAGTACTTGATGCAAACAAATGGAATCCAATCGCAAAGTTGACAAGCTTGTTAAAAGTATTCCAGAACACAACAGTCCGCCTAAGTGAAAGATCCTCAGCCGCCTCAGAAATTATTTCAAAAAGGCGTGTGGCAGTACCAGGTGGGAACACTGGTACATATTAAGTTACCCTTTCGGTACTGTGATGCACGTATCAAAAACTTTTCAACATATTTAACATCAAATTTTTAAAAAGATGCTTTGTGATGTTTTACAGTCACTGTATTGTCGTGATCAAACTGTAGCTTGCAATGCGCTACAAGCGTTTTCACAGACACGCGTGTTGCTCTGCATCTTAAAATGTGTTTAAATTAAAAATGCCTGAGAAGTCCCGTCAGGACTGAAAGGGTTAAACTAATACATATTTAAACTTTAAATATTTTCAAATTTACCTTTATGTTTTAAGTCAACTTAATTTTTTAAACATATTTTCAATAGCTCACTATTGTTCTTTTTTTTTCTTCCTGCAGGTACTCAGGTCTTGGATCTACTCTTGCTGCTCTTAAGGACTCGATGAAAGAATGATTCAAGGATTATCTTGCAGATTTCAATGCTATCTTGGCTATGTATTTTGATCCAAGATACAAGCTTACATTGAACAAAAATGCTGCTAATGATACTACTTCTAAAATGAACTTAAATAGCATAACCGAGGAGCTTGCTCGTGTGACAAAAAATAATCACAGAAGAGGAAGCCGTCTCATCAGCAACTCCTGGCAACAGCACTGATAGTGATGGTGATTTTTCAGCCAATGAACCAACTGGACTTACTGGAGAAGATGATTTGGATTTATTAGACTTTGATAAGTTCCTGACAGAAATTTCATCAACATCCCATTCAACTGCAGAGGAATCACGCCAAAAAACCTCGACAAAACACCAAAGAAACAGTCGTCAAGAAGCAAGAATAATTCAACTTTGCAATCTGTGAAGGAGGAAATGAGGCTGTATGAAAACATGAAAATGTTGCCTAAAGAAGAGAATCCTTTCATGTGGTGGCATGAAAATAAGCCTAGGTTTCCCTTGCTATCAGTGTTTGCAAGTAAATATTTATCAGGCTTCCCTCATCAGTGGAGAGCGGGCGTATTTTCAGTGTAGATGGGAAAAGGAACAGGCTCTCGCCTGATACTAGTGAAAGATCGATGTTTCTGCCCCACAACATTAGAATTTTTGACCTTGAGTATTGAATATAGAGTTATCAAAGATATCGATCTTTATCTTAAAGAAGTACGGTATATTATCTTGACGGAATATATTGTCATTGTGTTTCATATTTAATGGTTGTACAGGAGTACAATCCTGAGTTGCCTAACAGTGCGTAATTGTTCCTTCTTATTAATGTGTACTACTATTTATTATAATAATACATAAGAGCATCGGTATCGGCACCTGAAAAAATTGAGTATCGGTATCGGTCTCTTTTCTGGTATCGGTACATCACTATTAATAACCTTGCAGAGGGCAGCCAAACTACTGTCACAGAATGTCAGGTCCCAAGGAACGGACCAAGAGAGTTAGTCATATCCTCTCTCTCTCTTCCCTTGAAGGATAAGAAGTACCTCTAAAGACTCTTGCAACAAACTCCCTTTCACAAAAAAATACTACACTTACATTAAATCATGCCATTTTACACTTCTATACAATTAATAAAGAAAATGAGAAAAGAATTTAATTTGACAAGTGCTACAGCAAATTTCAGCTGAAAAGTGGTAGCACTTGCTGTATCTAATCTATTTCACCATCAAATTCTGCTTGCTTTCCATTCGCTGTGCACCAAATCCCACAGTGTTGGAAGCAATGGCTTAACACCCAGCCCAGTAAATGGCCCTTGAGCACTGAAAAAAAACTAGGATGTGAAAGAAAGGGACTAACTTGATTGACCACTGTTACTTCTCCCTATCAAACAAGTGACCGTTAACTACCAGCTTTTTAAGTCTACACTTAATTTCAAACCTGATAGGAGTAAATTAAATTAATTACCTTCGATCAAATACATTTAATAATATCTTAGTCAGGCATTCATAGAACATGAATGAACTCCATGCTGCTTCATTTTCAGAACAATTGATTCCTTAGAATTTTTTGCAATATACAGTAAAAATAGGATATTTTAAACTTTAAAGAACCTGACAGAGTACAAGGATGGTCTCAGTACTTTGCACCAGGGTTAAAATACCACACATTTCCCCTGCAGAAGCCACAGGGTCAAACAAATGAGCCAAGAGGTGTCAGATCAAGTGACCAAAATTTTTTATTACCCATCTGAGCACTATAGATCAATGAAAATCTAAGTATCTGACTACCCTTTACAATGAAGGAAGACAGTACACACATAGACTGGCCAACATACCTGTGATATCATCCCACTCAGGCGTCTGTAGAGAGTACTTTCCCTCCATGATGTTGCGAATCATCACCATCTGCTTGCGGTGCCAGAATGGTGGACACCCAACCAAACTAAGGAAACAGAGCTCTATTAACATAAGCTTCAATGAACTACGCCATACTATTGTCAGTAGTTCTTCAGTTAAGATCATTCAAGATGCAAGAACACCAAAATAACGCTTGCCTGGATATGATGAATGAAGTTAAAAAATAAAGAAATCAAATGAATACATAACAGGTTTGAACAAGCATGTAGTACAAGTTTGTGTAGATTTAACAATGTTATTAACCGTTTTTTAATTCAAGAAAACGTTTACATTTATTTTAGCTGGTAGTTATTAATTATGTTGTTAGTTGCTGAGGCTACTCACAGGGTGTACATGATGACACCACACGCCCACCTGCACACACAACATAATCATCAGTACTATGCATACATATGTAAAGTACATACATTTGAGTACATCATCAGTACTATATGTACACGTATCGTGCATACATCTGCATAGGAGACTGGCAATCAGAGCATACCAACTCATACGCCTAAATAAATAAAAAGGAGACATAAGACATGTTCAGCAAAATATAAGAAAGTTTACTCTCAAAAAGAATAATTATGAGAATTTAAAAAAAGAAATGAGTCAATTCAACAGCAATGTCACACTGAATATGAAAAACTGGCATAATAACTGACTTAAAACAAGATCAATACTAAAAAAAGGGAATTGCCTTACTGGTATACAACTTGTAACAGCCTTATTTTGTGATACGTAAAAAAAGATCAAATAGTAAACCACACAGGATACCAAACCTCCCATAATGACTGTCATCAGATCAATAACTTCAGCCAAAGTGTAAACTTAATAAATAGATAATTTACTTTATCTATTACTGAAAGTTTTAAAAAGTAGAAAATTGCTCGTAAAATTCACTGCAATCAGATAAAACATTTTCAAATTCAGGTTTCAAATTACATAGTGGTCGGTTCACATGTGACTTAATTTTACAGTTAAACTTCGATCTAACGGACCCCACTGCAACGGATTTCGGATGCAACAGACAAAATCCGCTACACCAAATTTAGTCCGCTTGGCGGCATAGGAGGTTTGTTTTGTTATTAATGTTTAATAATGCTACACTGCAAAATATAATAAAAACAAGATAGATGTAGCTTAACACAACCAGTCGAAACCACGCTGTAAAGTTTGTAAACGGACTTGACTTGAGACATGCGCGAGGTGAGACAGCGAGGTTTCGACTGGTTGTGTTAAGCTACATCTACCTTGTTTTCATTATATTTTGCAATGTAGCATTATTTGTTTGGTACCCTGCGTTCTACATTATTACTATAGCACCTATAGAGAAAAACAGCGTGTGAATCTGAGTATTGGTGATAAACTAGAACTAATTAAGAAGTTAGAAGGTGGTATTTGTGTCTCGCGTGTGTGAAATTTACGGTGTAAAAAAACAAACAATGAGTCATATCCGTAAGGCTAAGGGCAAGCTTACAAAATATGCAGTTAAGTTAAATGTAGAGTCTACGAAGGATAAAAAAGGTGTCGTTCATGCGCGTAGGCATATGAAAGAGCTCCAGAGTGAAACACTTGAGGAAGCTGTGTTCAAGTGGTATGAGCAACAGCGCTAAGTCAAGGTCAATGTTCGTGGGGTAGAGCTCATGGCAGGTGCACAGGAACTCGCTAACCATATGAGTTAGAGAAAAATCATGGCTCGCAGTAACGGACTACCGGCTTTAACGGACACCCGCTCTCTCCTAATGGTCCGTTAGATCGAGGTTTAACTGTAAATATATAAACAAATTCACGTAGCAGTAGAAACTATGAATATTTTTCACAATTATACAAAACAATACAAACTATTTGCAGTAAATGAAGCAAATTTTAAAAGAAAACATTACCTAGATTGTAGACTATACCCTCCTATAAGGCCCGAGTTACCTTGAGTGTTTCTCAGCCTAGTTCAGTATTACACACCATAAAACTCAGTCTAATCATCAAAAATAAGATAAACTTGAGCACTCCACATTCTATCAAATAATAATAAAATACTAATACCTTAGAGTCCTAGTTTTCTTTAGAGATATAATTTTTGAAGTTTTGTAGTAGGTAATGAGATTTATTTTGATGGAGGTGTAGAGAATGCCACTCTAATCCCCAACACACTTCTACTTACCTTCTCAATGTAGCACTATGACCATGTGTCAAAGCAAAACTAAAATATACACAGTCATACAATGGAAGTAAAGAAATTTTATATAATTAAAATGGGATTTCAGATTTACAAAAAAGGGTATCAAGGTCAAAAAACTACACCCATGAATACAAAAAGTGCAATACAAAAGAAGTTAAGAAGCAGAGTTGATTATAAATTTGGTCATACAGCAAGAAATTTACAGCACAAACCAGTGCCTATCGAGTTGAAATATAAAACTAGTACACTTATGTTGCATTTAGTCTTCACAATGTGGAACTTACAGCTAAATATATGAAAAGAGTTTCTTTGAACCCCCCAGAGATGAACTTAAATCCAGCACTAAGTACTGCCAGTTGTGTGATGGACAGTTAGGGGTGCCTTATGAAGAATACATAGTTCCAAGGTATGAGGGTGGTGAGGCCACCTAAATGAACACATACACAACATTTAGAAACTCAAAATGCGGTAGCCCAGCTTTCTGCAATAGTTAAATGAAGAACAATGGTTGTACGTCAACAGGCTACAGCTAATTTGATGTAATTTATTACTATAAAGAAATAAAGACCTTACAAATTATGCCAAGTGCTGTGTAATGATACTAAAATGCATCTATTGCATTAAGTTTGACTTAGAGGTACAGAGGCACATAAATTTCAGAAATCATGTGTGCCAATATTAGATATTTATAAATCAATGATGATCAGGGTCTTCTTCTTCTTCTTCTTGTTTCACTTTTATTGGAGCTTCGGAGATAAATGATCAGGGTCATTCAGGAATCAAGGAACAGGAGTAAAATACATTTCCAAAAAAGAAATTATGAATTGGATCACTAGAAAAGCACACCAATATATTACCAAAAAATCTCTTCAATTGAGCCTCTGGTTATACAAATTACATGAAAAAAAATACAGTACAAATATTCATTCATCAAAACTAAGAAAAATTAAACAAGCCAACATTACTGCCCTACATTTCAAGATTCCTGTTTACTCAATGAACTGTTCAATAAATGATGCTCATACAAAAGTTTAAAAATTAAGCAAGGATAATGGAAAAGCTGTGATGACAAATAAATTGAATACTTGAAGTACATGAAAAACAATTCTTCAAACAGCTACTACAGAAAAAATTTGCTCTACCATGCTCACAAGTTGAATGATGGGCAACCTACTGCAACAATTACACTATGCACATCCAAACTAAGTAAGAGGGGCTTTCACATCACCAATGAGAGTAGGTTTGCTTTAACATGCAAAAAAGAAGCAGATAATTGATGAAAGTAGTATATCAAATACTAAAGCCAAAAGATAATGCCATGAAACTAAATAAATATTTTATATTAAATGGAGCAAGTTGTCACTCTATGAAGCCCTTCAAAACGCTAGCAGATAACTACAGTGATAACTCAAAATTGAAAGTGAACAGCTAACGCTGCAAATTAGACTACATCAACTTGAGGCATTGGATTGGTGAAGAGCCGCTATGTAGCGAGCAATAAGAAGCAATCTAATGAAAACAAATCTAGCGTTATATTCATTAGATCCATGCCTAGAAATGATTGACAAGGCATTAAACTTCCATTTAAAAAGTTCATGTAATACCATTATTTTGAACACACTACAAGGAATAACAAGAGTATGTATTGCAATTATAAATTTAAATATAAGAGGACATAAGTTGCAATGATGTATGTCTCATAGACAATCGAAATAGGGTACTCTGCACGATAACTGACTTCTCAAAAGCAAATTTTAGCATCCCACAGCACTTAAAAGTCACTGAATTGTACACAAACACAACATATAGACTGACTTACTCTTTGTATCAATAGGCTAAACAACATTGTTCAACTGCACAATAAACCACAAAATACGTTTGAACCAAAAATGCCTCCCCTAATTTGGTTATTGAAAATTCTTAACTGCATATAATTTAATTTCTCCATTATTAAAACTGTTTTCTACAATCGCACAGATACAACTAAATCATTGAGGACTTGAATGTTGCCCCTTATTGAAAACACATGAACAATTTGATGCTTTAAAAAATAAGTTTTCAATCATGCACAATTGTAAAGAACCATGTCTGCACATAGGCTTGAAAATAGTACAAGCATGAATTAGCAGTGAATAAATACATCACTGTATAACTGATGAAGAACAATCTCTCACTGTTATGTAACACAACTCACAAGACCTACATTTAATGAACCCCAAGTAATTCGAATTAAATCAATTGAAACAAGCTTCTTTATAATAGTGCAATGCCATGATTCGTACACCAGATAATATAATGTAACCATAACTCCATGTTGACCTTACTGTAACAGTGCAATGACTGCTTCATCTAATGACATTGTTTAACCAAACGCATAAGTCAGAACGACCTTTCAATTAGTTAGCATAACTCACAGGTCAACAGGAGCACCAGTGCCTGGCATGCCTTCAAACATGGCACACCGAAGCACCTCAGGGGCCATGTAGTTTGGCGTGCCACTCACATCTGCACACACCGCCCAAGGTGCAGTCAAACAAAACAAAATTGTAATGCAAGTTCTATTCGAAGTCACATCACAGGTTGTTCTCTACCTTGAGTTACGGCACTTGAGCCCACATTAGAAAAACAAAGCAGTACAATAGCGAATGCAGAATTACATTTTTTATGAATGTTGGTATAACAAAAAAGTCATAAAAACGGGTGATACAGCTTAGAAAAACATTCAATTGAATAACTTGCATAAATAAAAGCATTGAATAACATGAGTGGAGGAGAAAGAAGCCAGGAGTACGACTTCAAGCTTACCAGTAACTCGTGCTATCCAGCACAGTTTGACGTTTTATTTATAAAAGCTGCATAGATCTGCACAGCAACATATTACAGAACAACAACAGATAGCTATACATTTCAAAATATATATCTATGTAAAAAACAATGCTCCTGCATTTTTTTGTCATTCTCTGACATTTACTCTACATCAGGCATATCAAACATACGGCCCGCGGGCCGGGGCCGGACCCGGCCCGCGGGCCGTATGTTCACTTGATTATAATATGTAGGGTAAGCTACAAATGTAGGCTGAATGATAAAGCATAGTACTGAAAAACAAAGCTAAATAGTTGGAGTTTACATTCTTTTACTGATCCGGCCCACCTGAGAACAGAAAGTCTGGATCCGGCCCCAGAGCCAAACTGAGTTTGACATGCCTGCTCTACATGGACATTATGAGAAACGTCAAAGATGCACCCACTCACTCATGCATGAACCCAATTTTACAATATACAAAATAGTTCAGAACAATTTACAGAGAAATAATGAAAATCAAGCAAGCAGTAGTAATCTTGAAGCATGTGAACTGAAGAGCCTAAAGATTTACTTTTAGCCCCACATTAAAATTCACTGCTTTCTAAAATTCTCATTGAAGCTTACAGGTATTGGAATAAAAATACTTTAAAGGTTATCTTATAGCTATTATGATGAGAGCATACATCAATACCTTTATTGTGCAAGAACTATGGTGCTAAAAAATATATATAAGGTTACATAGGGTAACAAAATCCAATTATTTTTCCAATTTAAAAAGAGAATAAATGAAACTAAATTTAAAAACAAACTTAAATGAGATACAAACGAAGAATAAATGTAAATAAAGAATAAAGGAGCAATGAATACATGAAATGACCAACAGAAGCAAAAAATTAAGGAAATATATGATTGATGCTAAATATGAAGGCAACAGAAAGACAAGGACATCTGACCAGTCAAACAACCGAATCACCAATAGAAAATCAGTGATTACACATTAAATATGCCTGATTGGTGGAACAGCCTGTAATTAATAATTTAAATATATTATTGAGTACACGCCATTTTTTTCTTCTCTACAGTACAACATTAACTGACCACAGGGAGCACAAAATGAGCAAATCTACAGCAATTGATGAGGACACATAACAGAATGTCCAGAGTGAGAGCCACCACATGCAACATACTACTACACAACTGCAGCATGTGAGAGTAACTATGAAATATAAATGACAAGAAGTCATACAATGAATTAGCCATTGTACCAAGACGAATTTTAATTTTGCTCTCACATCACTATTTATGAACACTGCACACTTATATTTGAAGCAGTGACATGACTTAAATTTATCTAGAAATCTTTTCTCTAGAAATTCTGTACATAATGAAGATTTTATGCATAAAATTTCATTTATCACTGTAATGTCTCTTCAAATATTTATTTAAATCTTTTTTAAAAATGAATAACTAGTAATGAAAATAAATTCGATATTAAGTACATGTTCATTAATCAGAACAGTTTGAGCATAACAGTTTCTTATAAGGAATAGAACTTTAGGGACAGATCTGTATGCAAAATTAAGGACAAAAATCCCTGCATTAATGGGTCTTGATGAATATTCGCTTCACAACTTTGTAAAAAGTTACACAATGCAAAGAGCTATAAGAAGTGTTGGGCGATAAACCGGGTGGCCACAAAAAATGTTTAATATTTTGAATGACTATAATTAACTAACTATTGTAAGTAGAAAGTAGAACAAAAACCCACTGGAAAAGAAGATTTTGAAGTTTTATCCCCTATATGTAGCCTATCTTCCCGTATTTCATTCCCTTTTGATAAT
Organism: Trinorchestia longiramus; assembly: GCA_006783055.1. Classification (NCBI taxonomy): domain Eukaryota; kingdom Metazoa; phylum Arthropoda; class Malacostraca; order Amphipoda; family Talitridae; genus Trinorchestia; species Trinorchestia longiramus. Next base: position 85,421 of record VCRD01002097.1, read on the forward strand.
TCACTTGTCAGGAGCCCTTCGTTATGAAGCAACTACGAATAATTCAGCTTTTGTTAATAGTGGAAAGAATGATAAAATATGTATCGGTTATCAGAGTGATACAAACCACACAAAATCCTTACAGACTGTTAGTGAGGTTACAATCCAGAAAACTCTTCATAAATGGAAACATGATGGATCTGTCCCTAACATGAATAAAGGTCATTCCAGTCATAGAAAAAGTGCAAGAACTCTCAAAAATAATAACCTTGTTAGAGAATGGTTTGAAAATGATGCCACAAACAGGATAAGAAAAATGGCTGCAACAATAAATTTAAAAAGAGAATCAGTAAGGAAAATTCTTGAAAAGATTTAAAAGTTATTTCCATATAAATTACAGTGCCTTCAGAACTTTTATCCTGAAGATAAAATGCAAAGATTACAGTTTCGTACAAGAATTCAGGAATTGTGTTCTGTAAATCAACTAAATATTAAAAACATTTTCAGTGATGAATGTCACATCTACCTGGATGACATGATTTGCCCTATAATGACTAAATTACTTCCTAACTGAAAGAAATATTGTGTAAATTTTAACTCAAGTTTCCTGGTTTGTTAGGTAATTTTATTTACCTTTAGAATGAAGTATTTAAAATGTAGAAATAAAGTGAAATATTTCTAACAAACATCAGGAAGAACAGTAGTCATAGGGTTAACAAGTAAAATTTTCAAAATTTGTCACATGAGAAACCCATTGACTACAGCAAGAAGCTGTTACACTCCCTAAAGACTATTATTTTCTGTAGCCTAAGTGTACACAAGATTTATAAGCCATACTTTTTTGAATACCCTAAAATGTAAGAGGCTTTAACTATTTCAAGTAAAACGTACCTAGGAATGCTCAGTCTTATGCTGGCAACTGATTGTTCTACAGATAAATGGTTTCAACAAGATGGAGCGACAGCACACACCTCTAAAGGTTCAAAGGCCAGGCTCCAGGATTGATTTTTGGCATCCCCCAACCCATTGCTCATAGATTTTTTCTTGTAGGGCTTTGTTGAAGGAAGAGTTTGTTGAGCCAAACATTCTTCCATAGCAAAACTAAAGAGACTGTAATGAATTATTGCCTCTATAAATGTTATAGATGTAATTTTGTCTCATCCTACTTACAATAGTTAGTGAGTTATGATCATTCAAGAACTGAAATATTTTTTGTGGTCACCCTGTATGAGTAAGCCAGACAGTCACCTTGTTCACAACCTACAAGTTAAATAAAACTGCACATAGGCAGTCAACAGGTTGTAAAGGATGTAGTTTTCCTTGAATGATGATTCAACACAACAGCACCAAACCGCACTGATGTAACCTTAAACCAAAAACTTTCCAAACAAACAAGCAAGACCACAAGTTTATCTCAATATCAAATAAACTCTTGCAAGACTTTGATCAAGTTGAATGAAAACAATGACAACAAAGAGGGACATCAACTTGAAGAACATGACAATACCATAGACAATAAAAGTACTGGTCACATTCCTCACAATGCAAAGTAAATTAAATTGGACCACATTCAAAAACACTTATTATCCTCTGGTGCAGCCTTATTCCTTTTTGACAGGGAAACAACAATTACCACCAGCATGTGTAAAAGTTTATATTTTTGTATATAACAGGAACTACAAATGCAGGGCAAAAGCAGCAAATGACTATTTCCCTTATGAAACATCAGCTATACAAAAAGTCTCACCAGTCTAAATAGTAGTATATAGAACTAATTTTAGAAATTCAAAATTCAAAATTCAAAAAAGCATCTACATGCAAAAAAAGAACACTAAAAAGTACTACAATTCAAACAATCATGCATAAAATGTTTAAAGCAAATATACGGGAATTGCACATAATCATCAAGACATTGAAACATAAAATAATCTTTACAATATAAATGCAATATCATTAGTCAAAACACAAACATGCAGAGTAAGACCCAAAAAATAAGACAATACAAACGAAATAACAAAACCAAAAGCATTGAAAAAACAACTAAAATCGTATCAGCAAACACAAACAAATAAAGCTGAACATGAAACAATCAAAAGGGTTTATCAATAGTAGAGCAGTTAAGAACACAAAGTGAACTCATACATGCAACATTTCTGTACGACACTTACCAGCATCAGGTTGGCTAAATGAGGGATCTCAATGGAACTAAAATGAGCAAATTTGTATTCTCAAACTGTTTCCTGTATTAGAATTTGATAGCATAAAGGGTGTTTGTGAATGAATTAATTTGACAACAATTTAGCTTCCACGAGCACTTGGAAGAAAAAAATAAAATAATTACAAATATGGTGGAGCATCAAGCATTTTGAGAACATATTAAGAACCAATCTAAAATCGATATGAATATTCAACTAATTTTGTATGTTTACTTAATTTTCTACAAATTTCCTACATTTGGTAGCTCCTCATACAAGAGAGCAGGCAAGCTCATACATATTACTTACCTTATGGGACACTTCTATTACTTTTGACTTAGGGCTTCCATAACATACAGCAATAGTGCTTCTGACTTAAAGCTTTCATAACTACCCATAGGAATTAATCATTGCTAATATGGATCATCATTCAAAGAAACAAAGAAAATGAGCGTTTCGTTGCAGCTCTCATATTCTCCCTCTCCCTGGTGCTGTCAGGGCTACACTACTCACAAGTCCACCTGGTCTCCATAGCCCGGGGCTCCCTCGATCATGTTGGCCCTCAGTAGCTCAGGGGCCAGGTAGCCAGGCGTGCCGCACAGCTCTGGGGAGTGGGCATTAGCAAGGATGGAAGCAGAAAAGAAAGACAAAGAGGGAAGTGAGATGGTCATTAAGAATGTAAAACTAATTGTAAAAAGAATGAACAGAAATGAAAGAGGAAAAAGAAAGAAAAGCAACATCCCAAAAAAAGTTCGGAATGCATGTAATAATGAGGGGAACAAAAATGCACAGAAAAGAAGTATAGAGAATATGAAAAGAGAGATACTATGCAAACAAAAAGAAACAGAAGAGAGCCAAGAAATTTTTCAAACAAAAAAGTAAAAAACGAATGCAGAGGGAAGGAGACACATAAAGAGAAAGACATGAAACTTGGAAAATATAAAGGATGTACTGAAACAAAAAGATTGAACTACAGGAACAAATATAAAAAATTAAATTAAATGTACCAAGAATATCAAGAAATTACATAAACCAAGAAAAGAAAAACATGAAACGAAAATGTAACATTTTAAAAGAGCTAAATATATATTGAATGAAAAAGCAAATGTAAATTAAGAAGAGTGGAATATGAATGAAATGAAGCAAAATAATATTTGCAATTAAGAATAAATAAAAAAGGAGGGCAATAAATACACAAAACAGCAACAGAAAAAATGATGGAAGAAAGTAATGCTCAAGAACAAAATATGGCAAGTTAGGAGCATTTATAATGGAAAGAGTAATAATTATGACAAAACGAAAAAGTTAGTGGAAGAAAATAATATCACCAAGACAAATGCACAAATGAAGCAAACAGACAATAAATGAATGAAAAAATGGGAGAAACATGAGATTCAATCATAAATCAGTGACAGAGCAAAGAAAGAATGCATGAGGTAAGGTAGGTACATAAATAAAATAGAGAGAACAGGAAACTTGAGTAGAAAGGAATATAAGAAGTAGAAGCAATCATGAGAAGCTTGACGCAGATCACAAATTCTACGTTTCATTAATCCTTAATACTATCCTTGGTTAAATTCAGCCAGCAAAGCATTAACAACAAGCTGCATAGCTTTCCTTCTAAGAAACAGTTCCGACACACAAGCCAATATGGCAACTAAGGAATGGGGCAATGTCAAGGCAATTCCAGTGTGCTTGGTATGTGCTTCATACAATTCATGTCAAGACATTGTGAAACTTGGATGTATCCTCTTCCATAGCATAGTTACACCTATAAAATCAGTCACACAAAAAATAATGAACATAACAGGAATATGAGCAATTATGTTAGTAGAGATGAAATGTTAATTATAATACATGATCAACCACAAGAGAGAAAATTTAAATACAGACCAATCTAACCCACAGACTTTGCAAGCAGTTTTTCTGTGCTGTGGCTAACTTTGAACACATATGAAGCATAATTGTTACACCTTGAATGAAAGCTAAAACTAGAGGAACCCTCAGGATATTTTTATTAATAACATCCAAGTCCTACTTACCCCAGAAAAGGATAACTGCTTAACATATACTGGAAAATAATCTTCTCTGTACCCTCAAAGTGATCAAACATAACAAATCTAGCATTAATACATCATATGTCTCTGAGCCCAAGTCTTTCTAGCTCAATTCAGACCTTTTTAGCTATAATTCATTTAATATCTCAAAATCTACTCCAGCTTATGGAACCTTACTGATTCTCTACATAGAGCCAGTCTAGATCAAGAACTAGATTTTATTCTTAAAATCCTGAAGCTTGTTTTAGTACCTTCCTGCTCTTACAATATTCTGAAACCTGACACAAGTAACAAGCATGTTTAAGTCACCTTTTTGACTGAACTGTTAATGACAAAAATGTTCAACATTTGAACATACCATAAACAAAGAGTAGAAAAATACTACTTCTCCACACTTAAAGTTAAAATTCTGAGATTTTTGTAACTGTATGGATGATGACAGTAATCACCAGCCCTTAGCATAGCATCAACAAAACGAAAGCTCAAAGTCTGGTGTTAATCAATAAAAGCATAGCTCACAACCACATTTATTCCCGTAACGGTAACAAAAAAATTTTTCACCAATTCCCAAGCAAATCAAATTCCAGCCACCTTGAGCTAAATTCACAGGGTCCACAAATACTCATACGATAGAAACGTCTTAAGTACAAGAATTGAGCACATAAATGTGTGAGTGGCAAACACAACCATGTCTACTCATACAAAGTGTAATTAAATATTTCCTAAATCACACAAAAATTTAGAAACCAAACCAACACACATCAACACTATTTTCATTGTAAACAGATAATCATCAATGTTTTCAATTTGGAGTTAGAGATTGCTCTTGAATTACCAACATTTAGGTATTCATTTTCATTTTCTTATCTGTTCTTAAAGAACATTCTCTTGAGAAAAGAATCAGAAATGGAAGTGACCTGAATATGCTAAAGTTTCAAAATCTGTTACAAATTTAAGAGTGACTAGCACATAGAGCACCTAGTCTATGGTAGGATGTGCTAGAATACACAATGGCCAAAACAACATCAGATGACCATAGCCAGCATTTTTCAACCTTCAATACTCCATGCTCACCACAGCAAAAATGAAGTCCAGAAACTGTCTTGACATTGGGAACGACATTTTCTTAGCTGTGTCCAAGATGGAGCCAGACATGAGGTCTTGTCACACTAGCCCAACAAGTGTCTCATTGATGGAATTGTTCAATACAATTTTCATTGATATTTATAATTTTAGAGTAAAGTAACATACATATAACAAAACCATTTTTTATAAAAAAAACAAGGAGCCATGAGTGTTAAGCAAATCGGTGGGGAAAGTGGGGGGATGGTGGTATTAAAGATTGAAAAACACTTTCAAAGAGGAACAGTTACCAAGATAGCTCACTCACAAACCTAATATCTAAAATTCAAGAGATCCATTATTATAATTAGTCCACAGATCCGTTGGTATATTATTATACTCCCAACACTAAAAAAAGTCTATGGATATAATGCCACCAAGCCAATATTTTAAAAACAAAACACTGATTTGGATATTCCCTCCTGCTACACATATTCATAATATATTTGACTTATTAAAGGCAATGATTTCATGCTTCATTTTTTATTGGATGAGACATCAAAGTTAATGTAATGAAAGGGTGGTCCTCAATGTATGTGAATCACACATCAAATTTCTCCCTACAGATTCTAAATAAATAAGTATCTATTCTTCAAAAAGTTCATTGTTTTGATTCTGCTAGAACAACTAATACCTTGATAATCATTCAAAATGTAACTGAAATAATTGTAAAGCAGTTTCCAACTCTCTGGTTTCCTTTACTTCAACATAATCAGGCAACACACCAGAAGAACATCAAATAAAATGAAGTCGTTTTATCACATGAACTAGCATTATAGAGCTAGAAATAAGGGAATTGTGCTGGCAGTTCCAATACTCACACGCCCCAACTGCAGTCTTCAAAATGCAATGAATATCAATAATTGAAATTAAGCTAAGTTTTCATTTTTAATAAAGAACCAAAAAGATTAATGGTTAGCATAGAAGCAAGTTCTGCAATACAAGAATAACAAATACCTCAATTCAAACAGTAAAATCTTGGGAATCTGAAGAGAAATAGTACACTCTTGCTTAGTCACTGCTGCACATGTTGTGTATAATGCAGTATTATAATATTTATTCCAATATTATATTGTTATGTGTGTAGAATATAATATGTAGATTCAATAGAAAATCAAATGCACTTTCTTTTTGTAGATGTTGGAATGTCATGCATGCACAGGAAACAACTTTTTTTCTATCAAAATATTTTTATCTGGCTTTCTAAACACATGCAAGTTTATAAGAAATGCTCAAACAAGTAATAATATTGCAGCAGAAACAACTATACCCAAATCTTGAGCTCCACATCGTAGGCCAACATAAACAAGTCCCAAAAGATTGCCTCTCATTCACTACTAATGTATCTAAAGTATTGAAGTTGGAATGTTAACTAAGAAGTATTTAATACAATAATTTTAACATGAAGTTTTAAGCTTTTTCAAACAGCATAAAACACATTTTATTTGTATTTCCAGTAACATTCAAGAAATTTGGCAACTGAACAAATCCAAAATTAAAACCTTAGTGTGATCAATTACATTGTAAAAAAATACTGACACTAATATTATTGGAAAATTATTAATGAGCTTCAACAGTTAGAAAATATTGGGTACACTACAGTCACAAAGACCAACAGTCTGCTAAACCAAAATTTTTACTATGAGCTAAAAAAATAGCCTCTAACATAGTTTCATCTTGAACTCTATGTGCAGTAGAACTTGTAAACCGGCAAACATCAGGATGAAGATAGTGTTCAGTGAATGTCCAAAATTTTGAACGTCAACATTATATCAATAAATAAAATCAACAAGGAATCTGAGGAGGCCAAACTCAGAAACAGAACATACAGGAGTAAACAAGAGCAACTGTCCAAAATGAAAACTCCACAATAGCAAAATACCGAGTCCCAGAACGTGGCAGACTAACAAGAATAACAACACACAAGACAACAGCAAACAAAATAAACTCCAATTGGAATTTCAGTTCCATACTTGTGTTACCATGTTCTCTGGATCCAGAACAAGTACTCATGTATGAAAGAATAATGTAACACTGATATAAAATATAATTCAAACCTAATCCCTAATTTGCTAAATAAAACCAGAAATACAATGCCCTCGCAATTTGCAAGCTAGCCATAACCTATTAAGAGTCATAATCATCCACAATCAATTTAAAAACGAGCCATAACCAATTCAAAGTCAAAACCATCCATGACCAATTCTGAGTCCAGAATTTCAAAGGAGAAAATGAAATGAATGAAGTAAAATTCACAGAATGTAAGAAGCAACTGACACAAAAATATGTTGAAAATTCCTCCATAAATACTTGAATGAAGCAATCTTAGTCATGGAAATTAACACTTACAAGAACAACTTTTAAATTCATAAATATAGTTTTCTTGATAGTTATTAGCAGTAAACAATAACAACCATTAGATGTACCATTGCTTAATTCATAAATGACACAAGCTCTAAAGTAACCAGAGTTGAAAAAGGAACATAGTGCTACTGATGTCGCCCAGTAACTTGGTTCAAGTTATGATTTTGCAATACCTTGTAATGTAATTCTAATCCATTTGAATGAATTACATCCCTTTTAGTAGAGATTGAAGTACAATTTTTTATCAACTTATAAAGCAAACCTAAAAATGCAACCCAAAAGCACATACACTAGGATGCCCTTCTAAAGAAATGTGTGTTATGATGCAGCACTCTTTTGTTGTAGCCTTTCAAATTGAATGCTACACTAGTAAGCCTTTATTACAAACCAAATACTTGTCCTCTACTTTCTCCTCAACATATCAAGAACTGTTTTACTGCTAGGAGAGTGGCAGCTTTCCATAAAAATGATGTGACTTGAAATAGAACAAGCATATTCTTTTAGAATCAAGGGCTTTCAAATTCACCCAAAAAACCTGGCAGAATTCAAATTTTTGAATACCTTCAATGGGATGACTTACTGAAGTATCAACCAAGTCCAAAGTAAATGAAATAATGAATAATGGTAGAATTTGGGACATTTTCTTCATGAAGGACTTTTTTTGTATGTTTATGAATTTGAGCAATCTAATAGAAATATTATATTAGTATCTGCTGCAGAGCAGCTGATATTCTTATCGAAGGGATTTGTAATAGTTGCATACATACAGATATCTTACTCATATCAGAATCACTGACTAACTGATTAACCTAAAAAGGAAAACACTTATGAATTAGAAAAAAAGCAAAATTATGAAGAATAATGTATGAGCATGGGCATAAGCATGAAGTACAATACGTAGTTACTCACCCATCAAGGTCTCGCCAGGCTGCAAAATCTTAGCAAAGCCAAAGTCCGTAAGCTTGACATTGTAGTTGTCATCCAGGAGGATGTTCTCTGGCTTGAGGTCCCGGTGCACAATGTTCTTTGCATGCACATGTTTTAGAGCCTCCATTAGCTGGCGCATTATTGTTCTGAGTTTAACAAAAAAAGATAAACCAGTTATTCAGCTTAGCTTAAGAGCTTGCCAAGCTTGTTGAAAAAATATTAAAATAATACATCACATCTATACAAATGTAAGATAAAGTGAAAGTTTCAGAAAAATCAATAATAGACATGAAATGGGTAGAAAGAAAACTCTCATGAAACTATGATTCAGGCACTAGAGCTTATGCACACTCAATGCAGTCATGATAAACATGCAGAGGTCGTCATCATGAATGACTTTAGCTGCAGCTAATGCTCCAGCAGTTGATTTCCAATCAAAAGAACAGTGATTGTGCACTGATGCAGAGTAGATTTAGAAAAATATAGCTAGAGATATTTTACACTCATACACCAGCAAATAGTGAACAACAATCTTGCCTCTCCAGCAACAGATTGTAGCAGGAGACGGCACAACACATGCAAGAGAAACACTCCCACCCTCAGACACTAGCATCCCAGACATCATGCCTATCATCCCCATGACGGGAATTCAATCAATGTCACATATTTTTATTCTTTAACCTGTTGGCAGTTACTGGCAGCATAAGCTGTTCGTACCTGTTACATTCAACCGGCTACTGGCAGCACAAGATGTTCACACACTGCTGTACCATGGTGGCGCCAGCAGCTATTATAGTCATACCATTCATTTATTTTATTGCGATTGTATTTGACATCTTATGCTGACCACCTCAGAAATGAGTCAGAATAGAGAGGAATCAATCAGTTGCCCTTCAGTCTTCATACAAGTCGGTTGTGATCATTTTGTCTCCAAACTTCTGCCTGAGTTCTCGGTCGTGTATTTTCAGCTCTTTCCACCCATCAACCATGAGCAAAAGGAAATGTGCGTCATAGTCATCTTTGATGCTTATGTTTCTTATTAGAGTTTTTGGAGAGTCGGAGTCGGTGAAAATTTGCCGACTCCGACTCCTCAAGTCCATACATCGGTCCAACTCCGACTCCAACTCCAACTCCCCAGCCCTGGTTAATACTGCTCTCTGATAGCTAATTAACTACCGCAATAGTACCTTGAGATACAATTTAATTAGTTACGTAACTTAGCTCATAAGTCAATAATCTCGTATATCAAATGAACTTTCCCAATCAAAATTAACGGAAATAAATTTAAGCCGTTCCAGACCTGTAAAACAAAAAAAACACATATGCCATTTTGCATATTATAGCCTTCAACCCTGTATCTCCTGCTAGCTCTTTCTTTTTTCTCATCAGCAGAAGGTTCGTCATATCTTCATGGGTGTTTGTTCTTAATTGGGACAGAATTGTAGTTCCTTTTGCTGGTGTTGCACTTTTGATTGCACCCTTTTGTTCTACGATGATACAAATTGCAGAGGTAGTGAAGTCATACCATACTGCCTTGCTTGTTTAAACACTCACACACCATGGCCATGTTATTCTTTTATTCCTTGCTTCATTTCTATTGACATCATTGTTTTCTACTTCTCACAACCACCCTTTACACTTATTTCTTCAGCCCCATGATATCCTGAACAAAAAGGTTAGTAAATAATGTGAAAATGATGAAAGAATGAGTACAGCTCATAAGATCTAACTCACTTCGTAGGAAACATGAGGATGCTGGTCCAGTTGAAGTTGGACTGATATGCTATCTACTGGTAGCATCCCAAAGCACACTTTGCATCTCACAGTTTCATTCGCATTTCAAGTAAAATCAATAAAAAAATTGACTCGTATTTAAAAAGGTTGCATGTCAGGTTGCTTATATTCCAAGGTACTACTGTACTTAAAATAATAAGTTCAGGACATAAATTAATCATGGTTCTCAACAGCTCATTGACTATTGCAAACTACTTGAAAAATCATGAAATATGCTATGTACTTACTTTGTTTTCTTCTCAGAAAGTGTGACAACTGATGTGAGGTAATCAAAAAGCTCTCCATTCTTGCACAGTTCAAACACCAAGAAGATAAACGTTGATGATTCAAAAACATCATGGAGTTCAACTGAAAGTAAAAATTCATAAACTCTATTTGCACCATGGATAAAATTCAGACTATTTCACACCAACATATACGAATACCTCCACACAAACATGACCAAGATATAGTCAGTACAGTCATGGTAATGCCCCATAGCCTTAGAGACATGTGAGCAGATGAACAGATCCATAATTGATATTATTAAACGTGCTTTTCAAAATATAAGTGGAATGAGTATACTCCCCATGCCACCACATATAACACTGATTACTATGGCATGAATAGTGTAGTAGTTTAGCAGACTTTAGTAGAGGGATCTCAGATAGGGCCAGTCATTGCTAGCGGCCCTGGTTGTTAACTAGATTAGGGCCAGCCGTCATAAGAAGAGGTTCGCGAGTGCGTTGTTAATCAGGTTGTAGTGTGTATAGCTGGTGATATTTGTTATATACATATTAGTTATATATTAAACAGATGCATGTTGGTGCCAGAGGGATATTTTAGTTAGGAGAGCTAATAATTTGTGGTTTTTGTTTTGCTAAAGACTGTATTAATGGCAGAGTTGTTTGTTCCACAAAACTATAATACAGGTGAAGCCAAATTTCACCACAAATAGTGCTGCAAACTAAATGAAATTCAAACCTAAATTTCTCACTAATTTTACAAAAGAGATAAGTATTAATTCATACAACTATCACAGTCTACTTTAAGTACAATAGTACTTAATAGGGCTCAATACTTTGTACCAGACACTCCTTTCATAAAGGAACACCATTATATACTTTACACATACATATTTACATGTAGGGTAACACATAACACACAAATAGCAGCACATAATTAGCATACCCTGTTAAAAAAAGTCCTCTTTCTGTTCTGTACTAAAACAATGTTAAACTTTATTTGATAGTAAACATTGTCAGCTTTTAGAGTGAAAGTTTTACTTCTCCCTAAGTCTTATATACAAATTTCTCTTAGGCAGCACAATCCTTTCTCTTAAGGAGCCTATTCAAATATATACAGCCACCAAACTCTACATCAATGATTTAGACAAGTCTAAAAAATCAAGGGAAAAAGAGAAAGTACATAGTGATCTTGTTGATGGTTACAAGGGCAAATAACCAAGAAATTAGACCATTTCTAAATGTATACTACTTATCCAATAGATAACATATTAACTTATCACTAAACAATTATTTATATCCAATTTAACTCACTAATATACGGATGACCAGCAACCAAACGCAAAATTTGAACTTCTCGCTGGGTTGCTTCCAGGATGCTGCTGTCTGTAGCATCGCTCATGTCAATGATCTTAGCAGCAAACTCCTGGCCAGTCTCTTTTTCTGGAAAAAAATTATGTATTTGCATTAGCCAGAAAACTATTCCATGGACAGCAATACAAAAGAGCTATAAAGAGTGACATTTTAATTAAATTAATGAAGAATATATAGAGGCATTCTAAAAAGTAGATCAAAATATACAACACAGTATGTATTAGTTTTTCTAACAGATAACATATTAATCATGAATATGGTAGTTTATGCTTTCTTAAATAGTTATGTACTTCAAGTATATATAAAATAAAACAGAACCTAGTAAAGTATAATTAAAAATCAAATGTGTATGTAAAATAATGTTAAACAAATCAAACTTACCAATGCATCGTCTGACCACGGAGCAGCCTCCTCTCCCAAGGACTTCTTTAGGCTCATATTTAGAATAGAATCCTCGTGCTGCACTACGGTCAGGAAGCGTGTCAACATCATCTACAGCCATAATTTAACTCTAGAATACAAAAAATTATTTGTCAAAAATTTAATTATCAACACTAAGTTCCACTGCCTACATTAAACTACCAATAACTAAAGATAAAGCAAAACTTGTGAACTAAATAGGTTCAAAAATTGTCCTACACATTGTGTGACAAAAAAGGTTAATCAGTACTCTTTCAACCAAAAGAATTCTACAAGTGGGTCCAACAGACAACAGCATGTACTTTTAGCTGGTGTGTATATTATCTCCAAATTACACATGGCTTTGAGTAAAAAGATGTGATATACACAGGTAATTTTTTTCCTTGCTAAAATTACAAGCTATTTACAAGTAGGCCACATCATGTACAAAAAAATTTTTAGCACTCTTTTCTACACCCACAAGTGTACATAAAGCATCAGTACTAACTCAGAGCATGTAAGCATAGGAAGATAGTCAAGAACTATTCCTTATAAATTACTGGTTTCTATGAGTTAGAAATCAGCATCTTTTACTTCTGACAAAATAGTAATTATATTGCATCAATATAAAATTGCTTTTAAATGACTTTCATAATACTCTTGCATAAGATGTACAAATTACTTAGTGTTTTTATAACTTCTCTGTAAAAATATATAACTAAAGGTAAAGCAAATTTTACGAGTTTATAAAATATTTTACTTTCACTTTATTAACTTATAGTTTTCTATGATTGCTATGGCTGAATCATTTCATGATATATCAAAGAACTAACACCAGTTAGTTCTACTGGGTCATTTAATGACAAACCTTGTTTTTGTACTTGTAAAGAAGCACACAATTGAGGAATTAAAAATAAAACATTCAACTTGAGTTGCATATTGTGTTTTTGAGAACATTTCAAGGATTGAGTCATAACTTTAAATTATATTTGACTAATGATTAATATTCAAATGGTCATTATAATAGCCATTCTTGAACATGTGTATTCTCTAAAAATATCAAATGAATAGAAAGTTATTTAATACCTTTAGAAACTTTGCTATCTTAACATTTAATACAAAAAACGATACTTAATTATTATTCTTATTCTTGTCACACTTAAAAACTTTGTCAAATAATAATAATACCATTATTAACCCCTTTACCAACTATTAGTTGAAAAAAATGTTTCATGTTTAAACATTTTTTTATTTGGTGTTAATATTGTACTTTATATACTTATTTAATGCACAACCTGCCTCAAAGTTATTTTTTCTTTTGATATAAATTATAGCATAAAAATAACCTTTTTGAAGGAGACATGTCTATGGGCCAGAGTCCCAAAAATGTACATTTGTGGATACACGTGTCTTGTTATTTATTATAATTAAATTCATAATTTACAATTCGGAGTTTATAAATGCTAAAAAATACCAATGCAAATCACTAAATGATGGAGCAATAATAAATATAATGAAAAATGTAGTAAAAATCACTAGAAGTTGTAAATAATGAAAATAATAATGATGAAAATGAAATTTAAGTAACATGTACAGACATTTCCATCAGATAAAGATTTATTAATTCATTTTTACTTGGATGAAATTTTTTGTAATCTATTTTATAACGTGCTACTGCTTTTTTATTATTTTTGCTTGTGTTATAAATAACTGTGACACTACACACATGCACAAAATTCAATTTGCCTTGGAGAATACACAGGTTTAAGAACATCACTAAGAAGAAATTAGGATATAGAACTGCCTTATTAAATGATTCAAGTATTGAACATATTTTTACAACATTAATTTAACTAGCAAGTTTTTTCCTGTACTTCAGGAGGGATATCTACTCAGAGTGTCCTACTTGAAGAAAAACAAACTTCTTAGTTTTGTCCATCAAAGAGCATTTATCATGTATGACCTACAAATTAAAAGACCTTCTAATGTGAGAATTTTTGAGTAAAGCTTTTGTCTTATTCTACAGAAATAAAAATAAAGATAAACTTTACATCTCTAGCAAAATTTATTTACTTTAAGAAGAACCTCAAATACACTTAGGCTACATATCTGCATTTATAACTTACATTTCTTCTAGAAAGAGCTCTGAGTATTTATTAGGGCATAACATACTAACAAAGTATCTACAAGTACCATGCAATCTTGAACTGTTATATTTCCCATACTCCTGCCAGCATATATTCTAATTAGACCAAGAAGTAAAATTGAATCATGAAAAGCATAAGCAATACATGACCAATAATTACAGCAAATGGAATGACAATAGCTTAGGACTGCTTCATACATAAAACATACAAGATACAATAAAATATATTTTAAGTTTTGAGATAAGAAAATTAATTTTTTCCTATCAAAA
>VCRD01002098.1:0-34960 GCA_006783055.1 Trinorchestia longiramus
GGACGCTCGCAACACACGCACGGACGCTCGCAACACACGCACGGACGCTCGCAACACACGCACGGACGCTCTTAAAATTAAGTCTGGTATAAGACCAACAGCATCATAGGTTCTACTCATCACACGTATAAATGTTCTTGAGATTAAAACATTTACCAAACATAATACTTTTGAAACGATATTATAACACACCTTTCCTACTTCGTCACTATCCAATCTACATATATAATAGACAATACTCCATCTCTCTCTCTCTTTCTGTATCTTCGTGTGTTCGTCCCATTTCTTCCTATCTATTACTTTAAAAAAAATTATTGAACTGAAATCAAAAACGGGTAAGCGTGTATTACAAGCATTGTATTGTGAATACCAAAGGCGCCACATTACTATAAAATACTCAATTTTTTTCATTATTAGTTTTTTCTCTTACACGGCCATGTTATCGGTAGATAAAATACAGAATGGTAGTTCTGTATATATTCATGAAAAATATTCAGATTCTGAAAATACCACAGGTAAAACTGAAAAATGTATTCATTTCATGGATCTTTTTTTGTCACTCTGAAATCAAGGAATATAGCGGGTACTATCTGGGCCAGATTATCGGTAGATATGATACAGAATGGAAGTTCTGTATATATATCACTGAAAAGTATTCATTTAGAACATAATAATTCATCATAAATCTCTAATGCATTTATCATTATAAGAATTTCAAATTAGCCAAATCTAAATTGTGGAATTTCCATGGGACCTGGCTAGTTAATTAAAACATGCTTGTATCTAGTTATATGTGGTAGGTTGAAAGGTTAAACCTAGTCTGATGTCATCCAGTCTTGCTTAAAAGAACTCGCACTCATATCATAGCATAATCATCATTCGTTTAATCAAACCAATCTGTAAATACAAACTAAACTCACCTGATGTAGCAGTCGTCCTGGAAAGTCTTCTTTGTCATCCCCTTCAGATGGAATATTGCTTAACAAAGGCATCATTACCTGCAGAAAAAAGTAAGAATCTGTTCTAATTTCAATTACAAAAACGTTTTTTCAATTTCTTCCCTTTTCTGTGAAAAAGGAACATACTTAAACATCATCCATATTTTTATTAAATTGTTTAGTTGTTACATCAAACCTCTGCAACTCATTTACCAATACTAGCAGATTTTGATGGCATTCCTGCCACACTTCAACACTGACTTAGAAAATGTAACATTTCCTGTAATGTGATCCACCAGTGGATACCACTGCAATTTCATTTACTGCAATATGTGCTACAAATGTGTTCCTTGAGAAAAATTACACATTGGCATTTAAGAATAAAATGCTTTGTGAGAGTAGTTTTTACTAGCAAAAAGTTGAATTAGCCATAGGAGTTGAAATGATCATCTCAGAAAACATGTCAAAAATCAAAACTAATATTTTAAAATCTTTCTTTTTACTCAGTGTTGAAGTAAGCCATCAGGAAATTGAAAACAAGGAAGAGATTCTTGAAGTTTTGTATTTGTTTAACAACTTATCAATTGAGTTCAACTTTTAATTTATGCTAACATTGAAATTGAACTTTATAGCCATCAATTTTGATTAGAAATTTATATCCTAAATGCATGTATGAATAATTTCTGCATATTACTTATACATTTAAGCCCTCAGTCTATTCTGTTTTCTGTTGATTCATTGCAGCCCACCATAAAGAAATCATCGTGTTATTACACCTATGATTATTACCACTATAATATTGACCTCTTTGGTTCACTATTTATACACATCAATTAGGCTCGAATATCCACCAGCACAACATTTTTATGCTAGACCATGCCATGCATATTAGCTAAAACACAATTTTAGGTCTTTCAACAACCACAGGACTATTTATTTCAAATTATAATTCAGTAGAACATGTTTTTAATCTGAAAGACCATTGACAACCACTGCCAAGAAATCATAGTTACTTATTTGTATTTATTATTCTTTCTGCAAATGGAAACAACATTTAGGACTTTGACCTTAAACTTTCCTTGAAGTGGTCAAAAAACTTGACCACAGCTGACTGATGAAAATTCTGAAGTCAAGATGAGAACTGATGAACACTCCTCATTAAATTTTTCTTAGATTTATGATACCAGTTATGACTAGGTTTTATAATTGATTTTACTTGTCATCTTGAAAGAATGCTAAGACAAAAAGTCAAAGATTTTAAAATAAAACAGCTTTAGAAAATTTAAATGAGAATACATCTAAACAAAGCCAGAACACACAATTACTATACAATTAGGAAGCAAGCCTAAAAATTCTGAATTACTCATCTTAATGATGCAAAAGTATCCACTTTAGTCTAAAATTTCTAATCATATTTTTCAAGAAAGTTGCAAAGAACCAATTTGTTGATAAAATAATCATCATCTAATATTAGCTAATATAAGGACATAAAATGTGAGCTATAAAGTGGGAAGCTATGAGACAGTAAAATAAGGTCTAGTATTAATAATAAACAATAACATCTGTATAATACTGCAACAAAATTCTCCTGAAAAGATCTTACAACTCACACAGGAGACATTTTTAGCACTTAGTAAGGACTAATAGCATAGTAACACTTTCTATAATAGATACATTACATAGTTGTTATAATATGGGCAATTCATTTGTTCAGTCTTTTTACTAGTGAACTTATCATGATGCGACACATATTAAAAAACTACGCAGTCGATAGTGATATGATAAACATTCATTCAAAATACTATCTTACATGAGAAGTAATTCCTTTCTATTATTTATTGATAAATTAATACACAACTGGATACCAATATTGACAGATACATGAAGTTTTCAGTCACAAAAAATAATACCTTACGACGTAAAATCACACCGACCTTAATACACGCAATATATAAAAAAATACTTAACACACCGTTCCACTTACTTATTGGTAAAAACTTACAAATATACTTCAAGATCACAAATAATTCAGGACTATTCCAGCTGCATCATTCATCAAATAAAAAATTGCATCACGCAGCATTTCTACCTCACTCTTACTTAAGCACGCAATCACAACTTGTCCGCGTTTCGTGCAAACTCGATAAGTTGGAAAAAATCTGGTATTAGCAGAGGAAACTCAATTTTACTCTTTGAGATGTAAAATGAGTTCATAAAGTTATTTTATGAGAATCCATTTATGAGTTCTAGTCCAGGGTCAAGTTTCAGGAAAAAACACCTTACGATATATGTCGATGTAAATGTTGATGAACTGAACGATTTCGTATAAATAAAAATTATTTTAAAATTATCACTAAGTTTTGATTAAACTAAATACTGATATGGAAAGGAGCACAGTAAAAAGTTTTTGCATGAATCAGATAAGAACTATTGCGTTTCTACCCAAATATTCAAAGGTATTAATTTCACGAGCTGCTACTCCATTTTACTACGAATGAATATTGCTTTCAACTAGTATTTGCTGTTATATATTTTCAATTATTTTAACTGAACATGAAGTGATTTATGCTTTTAGATATCATTGTTCTCCGTGAACTGTTGATAAAAGTCAAGACAACAATAGACCAAATAAATTTAATTTTAAGTATACAGCTTTCAACTACTTAAATTATATTAGCTGAGCTACAACCTATAAACTTCAGTAGGATATGACAAAAATACTTTCTCCCATCTCACTGTCAGATTGGTTGACTGATGAGCGTACCCGCTTACGATGTGGGAAGACCCGGGTTCGAGACCCGTAGTCACCGTGCTCTGTTTGTGTATGCCTATCGACAGTTAGCACCATGTCCGGTAGCTGCTACGTTGGGCGCTCGTTGGAAACCACACATTCACTACATCGATAGAAACGGCCCTACGAGCCTCTGCTTCAAATTGCAGCACAGAATACGGGGATTTCGCTGGAAGCATCACTACCATTCGTAAGATCTTAACGATAGGCATCATCACTACTCATAAGATGTTAACATTTAGAACTAGAAAATCCAATATCTCTGTACTGTATCATGTTGTATTAGAAATAAAGTTTCTTTATTTCTCTCTCAGACATCTATAGTTTAGAGCAAAGGCCTTCTGCTGTTTTAGTGACACTCTCTCTCTCGTTATTTGTTCCAAGTTTTAAAATTAGGAGCTAAAAAAATGATAATAAATGTTTGTCTGCTTGGGGGAAATAAATGTTAAGCTGTATGTTAGGACGTCACCAAAATATTATGAAATCGAGTTAGGCAGCATGTGTTTGATGATATATGTACTTTATAAACAAAAGAAAGGACATTGTACTAGCTGTAGAAAATCTTTTATTTTCGTGTTTTAACGGGTGAACTCACAGTTTACAAATTGAGGTTTCTGTGCAAAAAAGCTTAATATAAAACGAAAAAACGATTTAATACTTTAAATGCATTATATAATATGAAGGCTATAAATACAAATATACTGCCCTAATCAGTGCCCTCTCTGGATTCGTCCTGTTTCAGTGAACTTAAATTTTTGATGAGATAAATGATATCATCCGTAAGAATATGTTCCCGAGTATTGGCAAGCTCATTAAAATGTGTTGAGTGTATGCAAATAAAGGTGTTTGTAGGAGTCTTAATTGTTTCATCTTTGTATAGATCCGTTAAGAAAACCTAGCATTTAATGTTTCGATCCATAGCTCTTAGTGAGATAATCAACCTTTCTAACTGAACAGGGACGAAGTATTTCCTTTTTAACTAATATCCTCAGAGGTTACTGTCTATGCTTATGCTTTCGTTATGCAGTCACGGTCGAGCTCTATAAAATAAGGTTTGCCCATCCTGGATTGCTGTCTCCCGGACTCATAACGTAGGAGGACAAGGAACTTCGTGCCATTTATCCAAACTCATGCAGACATTTCACTCATAACCTCAACAGGTCATGGGCTTATGGCTTCAACATAATGGAATCCTGTTGAGCTAAAACTCAGTATCTCTGCACTTTGCCTTGTGACTACCGTGTAACAGCGTTGGTACGTGCGCTTACAGCATTACTAGCTCGCATGGGCCCTGGGTTTCAACTCCTCAGGTTGGGTTATCATTCTTGTGAGTTACAAGAGCAAAGCAGTAGACGCGGGTGGGACTTATGTTGCTCCGAAATACCTAGAGCTTATGAGCGAGAGGAAGTATTTTCTTTAGTGCTGGAGTAATATATTTTTCTAAAAAAATACTACTCTCATCGTCTTGCTCATTGAGTAATCATACATCTTACCTACTTTACGCATCCTTGAGTTATTTTGTATAGAATTTCACAGTACATTTTGATACAGTATTTCTAATCGCATGATCTTAAGCTTATATAGGGTGGCCCATAGGTAAAATACCTTTTTAAAACTATTGTAGCTATAAACTACAAATGGTAAAGAGGTTTGGTTAATTCAGAATGAATGAGGACATTTCAAAGTTTTCTACCCGCGTATCAAGTCAACCAACAATCACAACATACAACCCAAAAAATTCATAAAATCCATGCCCCAAAATGAATCGCTACGCAATGGAACGAGCAAAAATAGTGGAACTTTACTTCCGATGTAATTATTCGGTTACTGCAGTTCAGAGGAATTACAGGAATATTGATGGTATTGAAAGAAGTCCTTCGAAGAACTGTATAAAAAACTGGTACTGAAATTTAGAGAAACTGGGACAACAGCAGACAGACAACGCTGTGGCAGGCCACGGACCACACGAACTGGTGCAATTCAGCTTGTTGCAACGAGTGTTTCTGATCGGCCCAAAACGTCAACTAGGAGACGTTCAATTCAACTGAGAATGTCACGTACCTCACTGCAACGTATTTCGGTAAAAGATCTAGAGTATCATCCATATAAAACTCAATTAACTCAAGAACTCCCTCCTACGGACTACCAAAAGCGATTAGATTTTGCGAATAATTTCTGCAGCTCGCAGAAAATGAAAACTTCATAAAGAATTTAATAATGACTGATGCACATTTTCACCTCAATGGTTTTGTTAATAAGCAAAACTGCAGATTGCCCCGGGGCAAAATTGCAGATCAATAAAAAATTCATGAACGTCCACTTCACTCAGCTAAAGTAACAGTATGGTCTGGCATCACGTGTTCAAGGATCATTGGACCATATTTTTTTGAAGATGCTAATGGTGATGCAATTTGTGTTAATGGAAACCTGTATAGACAGACGATTCAAGAATATTTGATACCTGAAATGAGAGTTAATAACACAGAGATTACCTTTTTCCAACAAGATGGAGCTACAGCACACACAGCGAAAAAACAATGCATATGTGTAAAACAATTTTTCCAAACAGAATAATTTCTCGTTTTGGCGATATACTGCGGCCGCCTCGATCTCCAGATCTAAGTGCTCCTGATTTCTTTCCCTGGGGATACTTAAAGGAAAATGTTTGCATTGAAATGCCTAATACTTTACAGCAGTTGAAATTAAACATCATTCAAGAGATCAGCAACATTTCACCTAAGACATTTAGGAAAGTAGTGAACAGCACCGTTGAATGAGCACGCAATTGTTCAGCTAATAATGGAGGATATTTGAGATATTGTATTTCATAGTTAAACGTATTTTATTGTTTCATTTATAAATTCATGCTAAACTTTGAAATTCCGTCTTTCATTCTGAATTAATGAAATCTCTACCATTTTTAGTTTTATAGATATAATAATATTAAAAAGTATCTTACTTATGGGCCACCCTGTATTTACGTCTCTGGAAATCCCTATTAAATTTAGATTACACATCGCTACGTCGCTAAATTCATCGGGCTTAAGTCTCGTTAGTCTTGAAACATTAGTATTTGTACGCACATTTATTCGTAAAACTACATAGTAATTAACCATTCTTTCAAACCACTTTCACTTAATTTGACGTAACTCGTAGGAAATCTTAAACGTGACGCGAGATACTGCATAGTCAAACCTGCATGAAAATATCATACGCAATTGAAAACTCTGCAGTGGAGTAACTCTTGATTCACCATTCAACTTGAAACAATTTTTCTACACTTAATTGCGAGGACGTTACGTTCATGCTAATAACCTTCCACATTCTTATGTAATGTTAATATGGCCGACGGATCTTTCTTTCGTCATAAGCCTTATTCTACGAAGAGGTAAAAAAAAAGTTGTAATAAAACGAAACGGAGATAGAACATGTAACGACTAATTCAAAGCGCTTCCAAATACGCTCGAACTCGCCACAGATAGCTCCCGCTTTTACTACGCGAGACTACGGTTGAGCTGGGTAAAAAAGCCCCAAATAAACACGATATAGAAGAACTGGCTAAAGTTTGGCCGCGTGAACAGGAAAAATTCGTCAAATGTGGAAATAAAACTACGTATTTGTTACAAGTTTCATAGAACAAATAACTCTGGAACATCTCTTTCTTAAATGTACAGCATGAAGAAATGGATATTTAAATCAAATGACTGTAAAAGAGGACGATCTATTGTGACACACTACTGTTGATTACTAGAATACTATTGTCAATACTAGAAATGCATTCTAAGACAATACAACAATAACGATATTTCGGACAAAAATATTTTACAGCTGAATACATAAACGCGTCTAAAATTCTATGTACACTGCTTGACCTTGTCTCAGTTACAACCAAATACAAAAGTCATCCAAACTCACATAAAAATTGTTCAAGTTAAAAAAATAGGCTCAGAGATGATATGTGCATCTCGGAAGTGAGATAGGCTTAATTTAAAGATTTCAAATGTGCTAAAAAGTTTTAACATTTTGCTTATCCGCTGCGATATTCGTGTCGTATACTGCTTCTTGACAAAACTAAATAAATAACGTTCGTAGACCAAGCTACTAGGTACTACAGACACAGGCAAAGAACAGAGGGAGTTTAGATGAGGGAAGCAGGCAGTTGAGCAAGCCGGGGATACATCAGGTGGTCTCGAAGGGGATACATCAGGTGGTCTCGAAGGGGATACATCAGGTGGTCTCGAAGGGGATACATCAGGTGGTCTCGAAGGGGATACATCAGGTGGTCTCGAAGGGGATACATCAGGTGGTCTCGAAGGGGATACATCAGGTAGTTTCGAAGGGGATACGTAAGGGTCGCAGCCCTGGGGCATTGCTCATGAATGAAAGGATAAATTAACGGATCAGGAGTTTTGGGGAACACACTTCACACAAAGCATACAGAGGCGCTTCATAATAAGGAAGTTGCAAAATTCTTCATCATAAATAAAAAGCCGTAAATAGAATTTAAAAATCGCGGTAAACAAATAGGGTGCAGTTCTTCATTCATTGGAATCTCATGCTGAAGCGCTTGGATATAAGGCAAAATGACCAACCGAAACGCACATTTTAGGTCTATGTCGACTGGAGTACGATGTAAGAAAACTCAATACTGTCGAACCGATGAACTTTTTTCTAAGAATTTCTCCATACGATTTCTACGTTTTGATGAGCATTGTAAAATATATTTTGTTATTTACACTGGAAGAATTAATGCACGGGGCATATATGCATTCGGAGGATGTTGTGATGACTTTATTTCGGTAACATTCTTCTCAAGACGTTAAATAATCGCGAACTTTTATTGTCATCACATGTTATATGAGGTAAATGCGGTAACATCTAACACGCGTGCCGTTATTTTTCAAGCAAAACATATTCTTGTATGGGGAGTCTATTCCTTCAGTTTGATTTGATCCGCAGTAAATCAAATCAAAACCATGATGCGGACTGCCATCGCAGGCCTGAAGAAAACGTACACAGAATACGCATCGTTCTGCCAGCGATAGGCTAGACCAGGGGTCGGCAAACTTTTTTACCCGTCGACCCCTTCATAGGATATTTGTATTTACATCGACCCCCTCCATGCACACACACACACACATAGAAATCGGTGAAAAAATAGTAAACCATTATTGACATTTTTGATGACCAAAAATAAAGAGAAATGTTATAAACCCTCGATCCTCAGGGGTCGACATTGACCACATTCCCGACCCCTGGGCTAGACGGAGTGTTGTAATTAGCACGCTGGTAATCTATTAGAGCAGTTACTACTAGCTCTGTCATACCTACGTTAATACGAAGTGCAGGTGGCGTTCTTAAATTTAAAACAAAGTGCACTATCTTGCGTCGGCTAGTGGTAGATTGAGACGTGGTGCCGTGGTGCATTAAATTCTTACGCTTTTAGTATTTGTCTGCAAATGCCAAATTTTTTGGTAATCAGCAACGCATTAAATTTGAGATGCTATCGTGAAGATGTCGCAGTTAAACGTGGAATTGTTTCTGTGTTTCTGATCCAGTGTTGCATCTAAGCATTGCAGCAGTTAAGTTTCATCCACCTGAATCGAGAGACTAAATTTAGGGTTACTGTAACAGGACAATTTATTACCAATTTTGCACTCTTCTTTGCGACTTTCAGAAGGAATATGTTTAGTTTCCTGTTTGTTTGACATCCTCCTCACTACAGCCATTAAGTAGGAAACTTAATTATTTTTACGGGTGGATGTTTATGTCTCAGAGAGTGAACACGTCATCATCAATAACATTATTAATCAATTAAATTATCAAATATTCATTCACGCGTTCACTGCAATAGTTGTAAGTTTTAAAAAATAACGAAAAACGTAAATTTCTGAAAAATCGACCATTGTAACGAACCTTTTTTCTTGAAAAATGGATCAGATAACAAAAAGGCATGCTCATATTACGCCACACATTTCCCGTTTTCTGAACTACAGAGAAATGCAAACTGAGAGTGACACTTTGACCTATGAAATAGAATTCAATAAAAAAAATTAATCGAAAAACCGGAAACAACTAAAACTGCCGCCAGGTGGTGGATCACGCTATTTTGGTTCACAGCAGTCAAAGTTGCTGTAAAATAAAATAAAGTGGCAAACTACACCATCAAATTCATAGCTCAGCGCGTGAACATTCATAACACACTTGAAGAGTCATGAATCCATAATGATGTGCTGACAAAAACGATCATTGCGTTCTCTTTTCACGAGGAGCTGAAATATGAGCAGAGGTTACATTCAAATGCACAAAAAAATACTTCAACTAATCTAGCAAGATGTTGAAATTAATACAAAATAATGCATTCAGCAGACGGAAAATAAGCACCTACACGAGATAGAAATCAGAGGAGATTTTTAAGCCACTAGCGTCACTTGGGCTCATCACAGGTTTCGCAAAAAACACATGCATAAAAGGTAAGAGACGTAATGCCCACCACGGACTTTTAGGTGCACTGAAAATTTAACAATAATAAAGAAACATAGTTTGAATAAAAATATTTCTAGTTTATTCATACAATAATTCTGGTCGTCTTGGTATGACGGCGAGCTCGTGTAAATGGCTTTTTGATATACCTAGCACTTTGTTAGTCTCCATTTCCAAGTTAAAGGTAAAAATAAAAAACTAACCTGCAAAACACAGTTGATCTTTAGAGGCAGATATACGAGTACATCACAATTTAACAACGAATAATCGAGGAACGATAGGGGAATGCTAAAATAAGACCAGTGACCTGATAGTTAGCTTTGCTCTGGCAGAGAAGCATAACAAGAGATGCACGTTTGTCTTCTGCATCAACCAGTCTCCATCGTATTAGCCCAAATTGATGGACAATTTTTTATCCCTTTAATAATAATGTACTACAGAAAACTGTCTGATTTTGTACTCGAAAATCCAAAGATGTATATAAATACATAGTTACAAGAAAACATCAAATTCGAATATTTCAATTTTGATGATCATCGATAACTCTGGCTGTAACTTAAAAGCTATGAATATTTTTTGAAAAAGGACACCTCTAAAACGACCGTCCTACGTTGAACAAAAATAAAAAATACGACGACGTTAAATGAAAAGGGCCTAAGTTAGTTGCTGCAACTACACGCTTGAAGTCAGTATTGGCAAAAATTAAAATGTGCATATGCACGTTCACCTACGAAATCTAATACTCGCTAAACCCAAGGAGCCCGTCACCACTGGTAACAATTAAGTAAATAAGCGAACATAAATCTATTCTCAATCACATCGGTAAGATCATTTGTGTCATACGTTTGCCACTACCGATACATCTTTTAGGTAAAGCCTCTAAACTGCGGAAAGCATCGAACTGGGCGGCAGAATTTGCAGCAAAACGCGTCGCTGAACGAACGTTAATATCCCAACAAAAGAGTTGGTGAGCTGTGCGAGTTGTAGAATTTGAATTTAAAATTATTGTCTAATTATTGTTGGAATTATTTCTTTCGTCTCTTACGCTGACGCCGCGACTAAACGCTCAAAAGCGATCGACATTCGAGCTGACTTAGTAAAAACTACCTTTTACCATACACAGAGAGAAAAAGTTTTATGTACAAAATGGTACCAGTCCATAGAACTGGCAAACCAGTGAAAGGAAAAGTAAACAGAAACCTGAACATCACCGTAGAGTTCACCCTCATAAAACCATATGTCATAGGTCCCAATCAGCCAGAAAGAAAACGTTAAAAAAGCAATAGGATACAGTATTGGATACAGATGAACGGAACCTTGTTCCCGATTCCTGTCAAGTTGTTCCGAACACTAGTGGAGAACATAGTCCCTAGCTTCCTGTGATAAGGATATATTTGGATTGAGATGTGTCACCCGAGACAAAGAAATCCACTAAACCTAGTTAAAAACTATAGTAAAAAATTGAAACCAGTCAGAAACTGATTGGCGTAATTCGCAATGCGTAAGAATTCCTGATTAGTCTCAAGTAATAAATTCTAAAAAAATATAATGAAACAAATCACGGGTCAAAGGATAATAAATAATTCTCATAAAGTGCATTTTAGAAAATAACAACAAACTATTAAAGAAACGTACACTATAAAGAAAAACGTATCTTAAAAAGCTAGTGTCTTTTATTTTTTGGGCATACCTGAACCATACCTGTTTTCATTTGTCGTCCAAAACACACGAACTAGCCTAACATAATGATTGTTCATAGATGTATTTGCACTAAAATACGACGATTAAATAACAATGCAAGAACAATACAATATTTTCTCACGAGCCACAACACAAACGATTGCCTTTCATTTTAAATACTTAATTTACGGATCTAATGAGAGAATTTCCAACGGTCGTTCATCGAATATCCATTCCTTGAGGGAAGCTTGGTTGACAATGTTTGAAGGTGTATCGAATCCAATAAGAACGCTTTACGCTCTCCATGTGGGTTTATCATAATGAAAACATTTTGTCACCATTTAGAGACCAATAATAAACCTTTCAAACGTTCTGATTGGTTCAGTAAAACTTCATTGATTGCAAATGAAGCTTCCAGCACAGAACACTTGCTCAATGACTGTAGGAAATACCCTGCGTTAGCGGACATACAACTTAGAAAACAGATACACTATACATACAAAACTACAATTTACAAACTAATGACTCATAACAGCGAACATCTATCCAACAGCTGGTAAGAAACGTCCTATTAAGGCTAAACGTAAAGTAGAATGATCGAAATCATGTTGCAAGGATGGCCGACGTTAATACAGCAGGTACGAAAAAGAATTCCAGCATATACAAACTGTTTATCTGTCTAAATCTTATCATAAACGTACAATTAAGAGTGACCAGTACCGCACACGACAGCTGAATTCATACAATTTAATAGCGCCCGGAGCTGCGAGTACCGTCGTTCTTTATGACACAGTATGCCGGAAGTGAAATTCTTGGCGCCATTTAACATTTGACCAAAACAGATCCAATCGGAAAGGATACATATGAGATGAAAATGTGGATTAGTATACCACAGAGTCATCACTACACAAATTCCGTCGGCAGTGAGTCATCTCATGGTTGACAAGAGTACATCGCAACTAACACGACTAAACTCTGTAGTTTGACTTGAACTTGTTTCAGCATCAGCATATGTATCATACGGACCAACATTGCAGGCTAAGGGAACAAGTATGAACAAAGACGTATATCACACTTGATTACAACAGGGAAATGAAATAAAGGAGTTATCCTCGGTCAGTAGGCAATCTAACAGGAGGCCCCTTAAACGATGTCAGACACCTACACGAGTGTTGAAGGAGAGGAAGAAAAGTGTCTACCCGAGTATGAAATTAGTTGTCCCATGGACTTGAACACACGTGTTTTGACGATGTGGTGGGTCAGTAGGGACTAAGTTTGAGTTAAGTTCACAATATATAACCCCTAGAACAGAAATTTTTGCGATTCCAGAAATGAAGGGTAAATTCAAATATGAAGTCAAACACGGAATAAGTGATCACCAACAGTCCTGATTTAGCCGCTGTAGCTAACTGAAGCTTACAAAACGGTTATTACAGTAAACTTATCAATACACTTCGACAAAGAAATGTATGTTTTCTGAAGTACTGGACCAAACAGTTTAAGGTGGTTCTCAGGAAGAAGGTTAAAAATGAATGCACTCAAGCATTAGGTCTACGAAGCATTCAACTATCATTTTAACATACAAACAAAATTAAAATAGAGCCAACTACGAAAATAAATGATTTCACAACCTGGACTGTAGGAAAAAAGTTTTCATTTTTTGGAAGAGAACTAAGGTCAACAAGTCCCTAGATTTCTTCTCCTTGGACTAGTTGCAGAGCAGGGGTGCTGTATACTATAACCTCACGTCTGAATAAAAGTAATAATAATAAGCAGGAACACCCAATCTTCACGTCGGGAAGTGATGGCCTCACAATACACACAAACTGACACTTAGACCGGCGCTCAGCTTGTCATTACATCCATTCAGGTGAGAAGAACAACGCTTTACGACTCCTCTTCAAGAGAGAAAGCCTGTGTGAGACCAAGTCCTACCACACCTGAATCAAAGATTCCTCAACACACATTATCCATTCATTTAAATCTTAGGAACATCATTTCAGAAATCCTCTTCTCTTCCCTCACCCATCGATCTGCCCAAACCCCAGTCTACATCGCAGACACCTTCCCTCTCATTAGAGTTCTTTCAAACCATTTCTTCTTATACGTTAATAGAATGGTAACATCATAATCTACTAAATTTCGCATCTCTCTCGTCAAAGAAGTCGTCCAATGCAGCTATCCTTTCTCTACCCCTTTAAACAGCGTCACTAAAACCATACTTTTTAAATAACTTATCTTTGACGCAGTTATTATTCAACTTTTTGCTACCGTTTTCACAAATTTTGCGTGATAAATTACCATGAATGAAAACACTTTTACACGTATTCGCATTCAATTCTGGCCCTTGAAACTTCAATGCTCTTTTAAAAAGCTAGGTCAACGACTCACTTTTTCCTCAACTCTTCCATAAAACAGCGAATCAACGGCCATTGCAAAAAAACAATCAGCATAAATAGTGGAGTAAAACACAAATTTGAGTGTCGAAGTAGGTCTCATACACTTGGAAGTGGTAGGTATCATGGTGGAAGAGCACAAGAAACTACAAAACGCAAGATAGTAAATAATGATCCGTAACAGTTGAGCCGCATGTCTAGTGATGGTCAAGTTTTTACGATCGCCAAGTTGGAAAGTCTGAAGTTCATGCGAAAAGAAATAATTGTCAATATAAAGCAACTGCGTCTACTTGACTATTGTTTGCGACCTTCGTGACCATTTTAAGAGAGAATAATGTTACTTACAATTCGATTTTAGCACCATGATAACTGATACAAACAAAACACAATAACCGAGAGAGTTATTGTTGCTTTATCCTATCCCGATCACAATTTTGGCTGTCGCTTGAACGTTTTTTGAAAAAAGTTCGACAGCAAATGGACTTCAAAAATTGTAAAAAAGGAACTGCCCGATGTGGAATTGATTTCCTCCAATTCACTTATCCGATAATACAAGTTAATACAAAATGTCACGAATTGTACCGAGATTCTTAACAAATGTACTGGAGCATTTCTCGTTTGTAAATAGTAAACATCGTACGCAGCTACAAGGAAAAGATATGATGATCAAACAAAAATGTGCAACTGGAAGAATTTTTCACCAGTAACAAACACTGCAATTCCACATTGCACTTGAAAAAAAAGAGATCATTCACGAGATCGATAACTTAGTTGTCAGCGCCGTGCCAACTAGAAATGGAATGGATTCAGCAACATTCAACTAGGATAATCTAAGCAATATACTACTTGACTATGTAGTTATTAAAATACCCTGTTTTATCCGATAACTTATCTACCTTCTACCGTCTACAGCATTTTGAAAACCCCATTTGGCACATACGTCAGATCCACTCTTATACAATAAATACAGTCACAAAAACAAAGATGATTATTCTCAAATGAAAGCTGTGAATATATCAAAGACCTGTCATGGGAATTGAATGTGACAATAAATATGATAAAATAGCATTAAATAGGATAAAAAATCGAAGGAACAAAGTTGTTCCTAAATAAAAGCTATGCCCTAAAATTCTCAAGGTAATCAGAAACAAAATGTACAGAATTTACCAAGGCTCGTTCGGTCGGCTGTAACTGATAAAAAGTTCGGTCGAGCTGAAACTGGCGACGTCTCGCGTGAAGAAAAATAAAAGGCTGTTCAATGTATTCCCAAATTGTACAGAGCCCAAGGTGCTTTAAAACCTTGCATATTGATATTATGAATGCGAAAGACAAGCTACTAGTTACGCGGTTCTATCAGCTGATCAATGATTCCTGGTATAAAGAGAATGAAGAAAAAAAGTAGAGTCCTCAATAATATAAAGAGGAGCGATCAAAAAGTGCACAGAACAACAAAAATCGCAAGGGGGCGAATCCGATCTATCTTTGCAGTCCACAGCAACTCTGAACAAGTTCATTCTCTCTTCATTTAATTCCTGTTGTATCAAAAATAGACGGAACCAAAAAATATCAAATGTAAGGACGCTTGGTCGGTACCATGACGCGTAACTTGTATCAACATTGAAGAAATCTGGTCAGACAATAGCTGAATGAAACTCAAGATAGGCTATGCAATATCATAATCTGCGTTTTGATTCATTGCCACATAAGGTAACATTTCAAAGTTATAAAGTTCAACATGTCATCGTAAAACTAGTTATCTACCATAGATCTTTTTTAAATACGTTCACTGCAATTTCTAAGGTAAGAATGCTATTGCCCTTCTGTAGTAATGAAAATATACCTCGCACACCCGAGTTGTGCATCCACACAAAATAGCGTGATTTAATCTGATAGTTTTTTAGCAATTTTATATGAATATCAATGCGTTTTCATACAGAGTACAATAATTGCATGATCATCAAGCGCAATGAAATATTTGTATTAAATACTCTTGAAAAAATCAGCATCCAACACAGTCACTAACCCTAGGTCAAATTGTTATTATCACTAATATGTTCAGTACCAT
The DNA here is from genome assembly GCA_006783055.1 of Trinorchestia longiramus. Taxonomy (NCBI): domain Eukaryota; kingdom Metazoa; phylum Arthropoda; class Malacostraca; order Amphipoda; family Talitridae; genus Trinorchestia; species Trinorchestia longiramus. The sequence continues at coordinate 16,354 of VCRD01002098.1, forward strand.
TGTTACTCTAACAAAAAATAAACATAGCTTTTAATAATGTGTGGAAGATAAAACAAGTAAATTAGAACTAGAAAAATGCATAAAAATATATACTCAAAGTATCCAACAGGTAAAAGAGATTGAATGATATAGAGAAGTGGAAGGCACAAGAGGTATGCCTAATGAATTAAAGCATTGTAAAATCGAAATGTGAAATGCTCAAGGCTAGGACTTGATGATGCAAGTCTATGGAGATGAAACACACTTTCAAAAGGGGGGGTGAATTCGATTAAAGAATTGTGTACAATTTCGGTAGGAAACAAATCATTTAAAATATGAATGCATATACAGTTACTAAAATAAAACCAAGATTTTTTACTAGTCTGCAGATATTGGGTAAACATTCAACAAATTTCACCTTCTTTCAACAAGCATAAAAACTGGTAGCGATCAACGCAGTCAAAATGATGCCACTGAACCTGACAGAGAGATGTAAGGGTTGGTCCTGGTCTGTACACCAGACACAGAACAGCACGAGCGCGCAGGGAATCGGTCGTAAGAGCATTCGCCGAAGCGACAAAAACAAGAGAAAATTTCCAGAGTAAATGAGTTTTACAAAGTAGAAGGTTACGATGCAAATTTATTCGAAGATGCACGAATGCATGAATAAAGTTAAGAAAAGCATTAGGTCCCAACTGGTCTAAGAGCAATGGAGTAAACTCGAAATCCACAAGGTGTACTAATGTCAAGAGAAGACCTTGAGACTGGAGAGCAGGTCTTGGTAGATGTAAAGAGGCTGTTAGTACAAAAGCGCTACCGAGGACCGTCTTGAGCAGAGGCAGCTGCAGATGACCAAAATTTAAGGCAGCGGTGGGTTATTTATATATTTAGGAATAGGCCACGGGAGATGACAAAATTCAAGGCCACTGAGAGAAACTACGATCTCAAAGTAGAGACAATACTATATTTCACTTAAGGTTACGTCAGATGACTAAAATCCTGAGGTACTGACGACTACAGCTCACGTCAAGTTTGGCAATGATCCAAGATCTTCAATTAGAGATCATTGAAGTTCATTTCAGGTGATGACAAGTGACGGTGACCAGGTTAAGAACTACTTTGCTTCACTTAAGGTTACGGCAGATCATTAGCTTCTCAAAGTAGAGAGCAAATCGAAAGACTGGACACAGAAGTATTAATGTTAATCTAGAGGTTGGGGTTTATTTTTGACACCACTTCTTGACTTACCAGAGAGTGCAAACGAACCCCAAGTTTCAAGACAAAGTTAAGAACTCGCTAGAGTTTGAGGTAAAGGACAAAGCAGATCCACCATTCCAAACACCGAGGCAGAAGCCAGGGCACATACTCGCCAGACTTTGAGGTGAAGGTCAGAGCAGATCCACCATCCTAAAGCCTCAAGGTAAGGGCCAAGGCAGATGACTGAAGTCAACTGGACCTCCAAGGCCAGCGTCTGCTTCCAGCAAGCTCATGATGATGGCCATGGCAGCCTCATCAGAGTCACTCGTCGCCTCTCCCACACCGCTCGCTTCAGATTCACCTGACAACCAAGGACGAAGGTCAGTGATCATGTCATTGAGAAATTAAAATATTCCACAATGAGAAATGATCGCATGCATCATGTTACTTGAAATGTAGATTGTAGGTACACCAGACCATATTTTATACAATTCAGACAGCACCCTAGTCAAACATCTACCTCCTACACCACGCATCTAGGACAATACTCACGTGTGAAAAGAAAATAAGTTTTAAGTTGCACTCTTGCCGGTGGGATATTAAATTCCCTTCCTTTTGATTCAGGCACAATGCATCTAGAATAAGTTTTTGTTACAATGAATGTTATAGTTATGTGAGAGCGACATTTCCACAATTTCCATGAAAATCCACACCGCAAAAACAGACATTTACTAAAGAGAAACAGAAATTATACCAAACCTCAAAAAATTCAGGCCTAAAATTGTCAACAACAAGCTACGTTACAATCTATCAAATATTTTCAAGAATGGCAAGTGCTTAAAAATCATAGTAGAACAATTGAGCAGCCTTACTTCGAGCGTTGTAGTGGTGGTGGAAGGGCAGGCGGGCAGGCACATCAAGGTGCAGTTGCAGAGCGTTGCCGTCACCGTTACTGGTGTCCTTACCCTCAGAACCTCGCTGGTCAGCCCCCACCTCCTCGCCTGATGCTCGGTACTGAACCTCACAGCCGCCACCCGACACCGCTCTTGTCATCTGCTGCACAGCCTTGCATATCACATTACTGCACTACACCATCACACACTTCACAAGGACAGAGTTATTGTTTGAACGAACGAAATATTACATAAATTGTCTCATAATATTCACAAAGGTCTGCTTTATATTTATTTCAGACAACTTTTGAACGGAATAGGATAAAGGATTAAAATTAATTATTTCCAATGTACTTCAGGAACGACAGTGGTCTATGTAGGGTAAATTAAGACCCACACTTTGAATAATTTGAGATTTTATGCCCCGCACCGACTAATACTAAGCTCTTATTAGAGTCACCTTTTTTCTCTGAACTTTACGATATATATCCACAGGATATCAAAATTTATATCCATGTCCACGGTCTCATCCAACCCAACTATGGCTGTCAAACTTCTCGATGCAGAATCAAGTTTCGTTTTAGAAAGTTCAATACACTGGCAGGTCGTGTCTAAAATTCCCTTCATCAAGTGAATTATGTGCTACATTATACACAGCTTTGAGTACTTCTTTACGCGAGTGTAATGATTATTAGAGAAGCAAATTTTGGCACGTCTCAAAAAGAAGTCACCTCGCAAGTTGCTTTCCTCTGCAAGAAGGGCGTTAGGACGGAATGAACGAACTCCCACCGTAACACAGAAGAGTAAACGAGAAAGAGCTTGTAGTGTCGGGGTAGAGATTTATTTTATTACACAATGGTAGGGCAACCACTTTGATTCCTTCTCTCAAGTCCCACGCTTCTTACCATCAAGTCTACTGCGCTGGAACATTACATTCCTTAGGAATGCTGATCCATACATCACCATTGAAATGAATTAGTTGTATTGATTAGTTCCAGTGAGTCAAGATTTCTGGTTCCTTTTACGAATCTAGATTAGAGAAGGGACGAATGACTACCGAGAGTTAGCTTATTTTACCAAATATATCGTATCATTTACTTTTATTCAAAAAGCTTAGGGCTTCCCAAAACCAACGCTCCCTAATGACAAGCAAAACGGATATTGATGAAATAAAATCACTATTAAACCTTTTGAACCTTCAGTAGACTCAATATGAGTTCAGAGCCCAGTGCACAAAAGTAAACTCGAGAAATCAAAAAACAATTAGCAGAACTCACAATCGTCGCCGAACTTCCAACAGTTTGCCCCTGGACGACAGCAAAGCTGTCAGCGCCGTCACTGCCACAACTGCTGACGGTAACCTCCGGCACTGCACCGCCACCACCCTCTTGTTGGAGGGATGCACCCACAGAAGGCGTCAGGCTTGACAAGGAGGGTGACAGTGATGGATCAGGTGGCACTGACTCTCCGTATGGAAGTAGATTATTGAGTTGCGAGCTGTCATCAGCACCGCCGAGCTTATTATCGGAGAGCACTGTGTTGCTGGCAACGATGTACTCGAGTTCGTTGGTCCAGGGGTTTGTGAAGACTTTCCAAGACCCTGCGAGGCGCACCCAGCGTCCATCCTTGTGCCTGCAGCGGTGCTGGAGTGACTGCAGCTTCGAGGTCTTGGACAGTAAAGCCCTGTGTGCGGCTGCTAGCTTGCAGTGGTCGCTAGGGTGACTCAGCTCGAACACGCTGGCACCAAGAACCTCTTGAGGTAACCAACCGAGTACGACGCTCATCCGCTGGTCCACGTAATTATACTTGGCTTCAGCGGAAAGTTTTGCCACAAACTCAAGGGGAAGGGAAGCACAAGTGAGGGGTCTGTGCAGGCGGCCAATAGCCACAAGACAAGCTGCATCACCGAAGTCCTGGTCCTCATCAGCGACACCGGCAGGCCGCAGTGCTCCGTGCCAGCTCTTGAGATAGCCTGTGAAGTGTATGCTCATGTAGCGCTTGTCACCCATCATTGCAGACGCGTCGTCACTAGCGTCATCAGCGGGTGTCTTTTGCGCATTAGGGCGCCTGATGCGGGCGTAAAAGGCGCGACGAGAGCCTGGGCACAGGCGTGTCAGGTCCTGAGGAAGAGAAGGGTAGTTCCCGCAGCTACTGCTGCTACTGCTGTTTGGTGAGTGGTGTACTGGTAGCAATGCTGAGAAGGAGAAGGGCATTGTCCAATGAACTACATCGCTTGAACGTATAAAGGAGAGCAAAGAATCATTTCTCATAAACGTAGTGGCAATGAATCAAATTATGAATACAGGATACAATATAAGTAGCATTAGGAAAACAATCTTTCATAAATATTCTTTACTTCTTAAAATTAGCCTCAGAAAGCAGACATAAATCAATTTATCAAACTTCTATACTAGGCAAAAAATTTGCAAGTTGTGAACATTAATTGGAAGCATGAACTAAATTTCTTCATGGTCGAGATAACTACAATGGAACAGATGCAACTATGAACTGAAAGAGGCTTTCAACTCAGAAATCGTTTGCACTGTATTTTGACATTATTTCTACATGAAAATGAGCTCACTTACTCTTAGCGTCGACCAAACGCTCGCGTCGGCTGATGTCACCACAAGAGAGCTGCTCCTTTACCTTCGTCAAGTCCTTCGGATGCAGAATGTCAAACCAACTCAGCCCCAGCAGTTCACACTCAATTTGAAAAAGAACATACATGGGTATGAAAACCAGCAATTGCAACTATAAAATGCCGCACAAGAAAAAAATTAAGAAACATATATGGGCCTTTAAATCCGGCACTCAGTGTATGTGCAATCTTCATTTGCAAACCACATAATCTTTTTTAGCCATTTTTAAACTCAAATGAATACAATAAATGGACACATTTAGTGTATAGTGAGAGGGACTCTGAAGAAAGCACACATCTGTTTATCACGTTACCTAACTGCATTAACACAATCACTCAATATGCATACCAGTCACATTGAGATTAGATTAGTGCTTGTAAACCAAAGGGAGAGCTAGAAATTTCTCGACTCATTATTAGAGTTTCACATAACTAGGACACGCAGTCAAAAATGTAATTTCACCAGAAAGTGGAAATTCTCTAAGCAAATAATGACTATTCTCAGAAGCCTTCACATGAAGACTTGTGTACTGAGACAATGGCGAACTTGAGGTCATCCTCTATAGAACTTGATGTATATGTGGCCACAGACTGAGAAGTTGTCATGAAAATAGCTGGAGAGTAACACAGTAGTGGGACATGTGCAACAAAGAATTTCCAATACCTGGGAGTACTGCAGGATGTGAGACACGGACTCTGACACGAACAGGATTTTGCCCCGATCGCACCCAACCACAAACAGAAAGCCTTCTGTGCACTGTAAAATACATAAATATAAGTAATCACTACCACAAAATTAGTATAATAATTTCCTCATCGAGAAAATTTAGTAAAGAGATAGGCAAAATAAAATCAATTAGAGTAATAAATTGTAAACCAGTTCGTCAATTGCATTGACAAATGAACTAAGAATTTTAACAGGTAGTCTCTAGTTCATTCTTGAAGCATAAGAAATGAGTGTCCATCTAACATATAGGACCTGCATAGCTAAACTTTTCTTCATCACACAGATGAAGTAAAATAAAGTACAAGTATCTTACCCATAGAAACTAAGAGCAACACAAGATTACATTTAATATGTTTATTACGGTTGATTGTGTGAAGTTTAACATTTATTCTCTTCCCACAAGCTCCTGTTCTAGTAAACTAGAGGTATACTCAAGTAATAGAGACGGCATTTGGTTTTCAATATCCATAGAAACAAATTAGAAAAAACTGACGTAAATCAAACAATATATTCGAGTCCTAAACAGATGCAGACTCTAATAATAAACTCAAGTCCTAATTAAATACGAAACAACCATGCCGCATGATAGTGAATCTTGAGTAAATAGTGCAAGACCTTCAGATGCTCTAATTCATTCTAAGAGTACCACGCTGCATTACACACAGCTGTACCTAAAATACACTTTAAGGTATTTCAGTCCCGCAGTAAACTACTCTATATCTATGTACGTCTTCATAAATACATGTTATTCCAAACATTCCTACTTATCCTTCTTCACAGAGATGTCCAGTTAGGGTAAAGTCTACTACGTGACTTCGTACCATAGCTAATCTGCACCAAGTCTCTCATATGGTGTATTCATTCCACTCTACTGTTTAACAAATGAGTGTTACATATTAAAGAAACAACACGTGTAAGTTACTTTAGGAGAGAAAGAGAGCGACCCTACAAAAGAAAAGTTAAATCATGACAATGATTAAGATTATGAAGAACTCCTCGAATTGATAATTGTTCTGTCGAAAGAGTAACCACATAAGAACTGAGATAAATATCTTCAGATCTTCAGAGAATAGGCACAAAGATTCGATGAAAAAAAGGAGCTTCCCTAAAAAACTTGCATTACATAAATAATTTTAAAGCTGTGAATAGTAACACCTGAAATCTACATTTACTAGAAACAAGTTGAGAAAGTTATGGTAGCAGATAGACACTGCAATTGCAAACCTGTTGTTGGAGCAGCTGCTGCACTTGCTCATCCGACACAAAAGAAGGCTTGTACTGTCCTTCTGTGTAGGAGTTGATGGACCCTCTGAGCATCTTGATGTGCTGAACAGCCATGCGCAGTACGCTCAGCTTGTCTAGCTTACGACTCCGACACTGAGGAATCATGCGTGACAACTCCGAGATGTAGGTGTTCATTTTGTCCCGCCGGCGCTTCTCAATCTCACTGTGATTCTGCCTGTGCATCATCATCAACATCATCATCATCATCATCATCATCATCACCACCATGTATAGAAGATCCGAACACCAAAATTGAAAAGAAATATTTTTAGTACAAATAATTTTAAAATATGATGTAGAACAAAAAACACAAGAAATTTAATTTTCTTTACTTATCAGCTACTACAAAAGAGTTCAATACTTATATATAGAATAGATTTAACAAAAAATAAAGAATGATAAGGAAGAAATCAATGGAATTCTTGCTAGACTTTTGTCCTTAGTTTTTGCAGATCACAGCTACTTCTTTTGATGTTCATCTGGATAGGTTTACTAGTTCCCACTTTCAGTAAATTTCTGGGACACCTATATGGGTTTTATTTGAGCTATTCTCTTATGAATTTCAGAAGTTTTGAAGAGGACCTTGTTCACACCTATTCTTTACTTGTCTGATCTCTTTGAACCACTTAAATGTTCTCTCTGTTAATTTTCAATAGCTAAGTAATATCTGCTTCAGATTTACCTGCCTTATGTAAGTTTGAAATAGCCATTATTTTCTGTAAATCTTGGGCTTATATAATGAATATTATGCCAGAAAAAAATATGAGTTTTCAAATACTCAATTGCAAATAAAATGGAATTTAGGGTAGACAATTAATTGAACATTTTAATGTAATAATAATTATTGAACAGATTGTAATATGGCCACCTATTTATGTCACGTCACATCAGGACGCTACACAAGAGATATTATGTAGTACAGTGGAAGCTTGAGATACGGACAGTTCCGTATACCAGAAATTCAAGACACGAGAAAAGTATGAGTAAATAATTCTGCTGGAAATACGATCATTGGCTCGCGTAACGGAGCCACGAACCAGGCGGTGGGTATTCGTGAGGCGCGTTTCCCGATCTGCCTCGACAAAGATTCACCTCTTGTGAATCAGTGTCCCTTGTTCTCTCGTAGCGTGAGGATCTACGCGTTTTAGCTCTTTGGATTTCATTGTTTCTTTTTGCATTTAACGAGATACGCTTGTTCTAGATATGAAAAATTCGCTATACGAGCTCAGTGCTGGAACGAATTGAACTCGTATCTCAAGGTTTCGTTGTATTTAAGAACCAATATTCTGAATCACCTTTGTTAATGTTGTTTTTAGAGAACAATACACACTTAACCTTAAGGTTCAGAAAATTTTAACCCAACAAAGCATAATGTCTCATTAAAATTAATGGTATTATTACAACAATTGCTGCACTGTTTTGCACATACTGTAGATCATATTTCAGCCGTGTGGAATTGAAATAATTAGAACACCGTGCACTCATAACTGATTATTTTTTCCATGTTTCCCATTTGTGTCGAACATCAAAAGTTTTCATTTTCACTGAGAAGTGGAGGAGTTATGAAATTATCAGAAAAAATCTTAGTATTCCATAAATTATTGCCAGATAAGCTAATATTTCACTAGATTGGAATAAATACTAAAGGAAGCAATAACTAGAAGCATGCATACCAAAATTGGAACAACAGCCAAAATACATTAACCATCTGGTGCAAAACTTTTTTAAAATATTGTTGTCACAACTTTCATTCATTAGCTTACCTTTTGTTCCATTCGGCCGAGCTCCTATTATTCTTGGAGCAGTCCAAATCTTCATCATTGTGACTCTCTCTGCAATACAAAGTTAAGGTAAGCTCAGAAATGACAAAATACATGTGTAGCATTCGACTGAATGGTTACACATTAACATTTGTAATTCCAGAGAGAATTTGAATGGCATTGCTAGTAATTTCAAATATGATTGCATGAAAATATTCGAAAGGAAGCATATATACAGAGTGCATACTATACATCGGCATTACTGAGCATCTCTCATGCTTAGAATAGGATCAGACATTAATGGAAATACTGCAAACAACAATAGAGAACTGAAAAGTATTTGGTACTCCACAGGCATACCTCTCCACTCAGTAACAAGTTGTAAATCCAGCAAAATATCTAAATTAATAAAATGACAATGACACCTACATTAACATGTTATGCCGATACATGCCTCAAAAGCATTTCATATTTGACAATGTAATGCAGATACTATTCACTTATCAAATAATTTGGGCACCAATGACAAGGTTTTCATACTACAGTAAAGTCCTTTCATATGTAATATTCTAAACAATCATTACCATGCATTGGATGTCTGTAGCAGAAGCATAGGTAGTTTGAGTACTACAAAATAAACAATTTGTAGAGTACTACAAATAAATGATACAATTAGTGAGGCAAAATCAATATTAAAATAGAGCACAATGACAGTTCAACATTTTCCTACAACTACATAATATTTGAGACAATTTTCCCTGCTATACTTACAATAGAGTGTAAATAATTAAGGCTTGATATTATTTCTTAGGCCAAAGTAAGAGCCCTTTTTAGAGAAAAAATAATAGAAGTGAAAATTAGCATTAACAAAGAATATAAAGAGTAAATGTGGTATACATACAATGAAAAAGTATTAGAAGTAACAACATACTAACACATTACTGGGTTCTAAAACATGAATAACAGCTAAAAACATCATACTGAATAGTAAAAAGAGAGCCATGTGAAGATAATGAGTAGCAGCAGAATAATAATCATAAAAGTACAAAATAAAAAAATATTTTCATCACTGTAGAATAAATTAGATGAAACAAATCTTACCCATGTGTAGGTAGTTTCTTCTTCATGTTAACTCCATCAGAAGAGAGAGATGCCACAGAGGCAATAGAGCCACACTCAGACACATATTCAGCATGAGTGTTGCTGAACCCACCAGTGCTGTACATCATGTACTAATTACCAAGGTAGACTGGACATGCAAGTCCTAAGTCCAGACAAACAAATACTCAAGACACATTGATAAACTTAGAGATGCTTCAAAATAAATGCAGCTTTGTCAGTAAAAAGCACAGTTGAGGTAATGTGTTAATATTCTCTTTTTTTCCCACACCCCTGGAACAAGTGAGTAGTAAAACACACATCAGCACTAAACTCATATGTCTACATTAATGAAGAGAGTTCACATAACTTTTTCATGCTCCTCAATTCAAATTTTACACAAGAATAGTGTAAAATTTAGAAAATGATTGAAGCCTTATTTCAGTCCCTACAGATTAACTAAGGAGAGATTAACAAGCCCTTTGTACTATAACCATATTTTATGATACATGGATACATGCTTTTCACCTTCCATCAGGCACAACTGATATGACAGGCACAGTTACTTTAATTTTGTTAAGCACTAGCAAACTTGTGCCTGACACAAGGAAGAAAACATACCTCTTTCAATATTAAACCATAATCATAAATGCAATGGCAGATTTTGTGAGCAGAGCACCAGCCATTGGGCAAAGTTCTCATGGACTACCAATCCTTTAGAATAAACAATGGATGTCTCAGAAATAAGGTCCCTAAGAATCCCACAAAAAAGTCTTTCTCAACCTGACCTAATCTGCTAAGCATTTTATTCTTAAATACATCACCAAGATTATCTAATCAATCTACTACAATTCACATGTGTAAAATTTTCAAGGTAATTATTTGATAATGTAATCATTTTGTTAAGAAAAGGTAAAGATAAAAGCAAATGCCAAAATTTGTTGAACACAGTTTTCTCAGCTTAATATAGCCATATAGTGTAAAATCTTGAGTGCTGCAGTGAGAACTTGAGCATCAAACAGCAGCATATGGTTAGAAAATTGTCAAGGCAAATTCCTATATTAATAAGAAAATTCTTCCCACACATTTTTTATTGATTTTTATAATTTTAATCCCTTCCCTGCAACTTTTAGATTACAAAAACCAAATGTCATATTCATAAAACTAAATATGTTAAATACAATTTGCATTTTGTACTTAATTTAGATAATGAAGCTGTCAAAACTATCCATGAAATTTGTACTAAATAGAAGAGTTTCAAAGTTGTTTTGTGCTCAAGAGTGAATCAGAGGCCAGTCAACCAATAGAGTTTAAAAAAGTTAAGTAAACTTTTCACAAAAAACAGCACTCAGGTGCCAAATTTTCAAACCTTGTTTGGCAGTTTTAATAGTTTATATAGAGGCAGTTACCCAGTTCCTTGTCACAATCCACCAGTTCTGTCAATTCTCTAATCTATATTTCTACATAAGCACACATATACTACACTTGTCTCAAAACCTTACATTTTGTGAAAAAGCAGTAACAAGTTATGTAGTTTCAAAACTTAACATGTCATCAGAAGTTGACATAATGAATAACAGCATCACAGTAGATGTAGCCAGCTTTCAACTTACTAAAGCACTCATACCTGCAGTAGTTGTATCATTGATATAATTCAAAGCATGTTTAGCTGTATTTGAAACCTACAGAACAAGCTCACACACCTTAATATTTTAACTTTTTCTCTTGACAAGTATATTTGATCAGTACTTAATTTTAGGCTGGCTGGGTAGTACAGTCAAAACTCATGAAGCATATGAAGAACTTACTTTTAATGAATGTCAAATTATTATCATAGAGAATATATCAATAAAACATTGTTTTTCATCAAAAGAATATACAGTCAACACAGCATATCATCATATTGTATTTGTGGTGTTATGAGTGGAAGGTATATGCATACTAGAAAGAACATATATACCTTTTTGCCATTCCTTTAGTAAAATAATCTTGGCCCTAACTTTAATATATACATCCAGGAATGCATGAAATTCTAAAAGTGAATTCTCAAAGAACAGAGTATATAATAATAAGTAAACCAAAAATAAATAAGAAAAACTTTCTGATATACTGCTATGCAGTGTATTTACTTGAGATGCTCAACAGCCTTCATGTTTCACTAGTATCACAAAATCCTTTTTAGCTTAAAAAACACTCCAAATACAGTAACAAGTAATACTCCACTGCTCTACCCAGTATAATTTTTCACTAGTATCACAAAATCCTTTTTAGGCTTAAAAAAACACGCCAAATACACTAATGACACTCCACTGCTCTACCTACTATAACACTCTCCCGTCTATTATATAACTTCACTTAAACTCTCAGATCAGCTGTACTAGGGATCTTTGTTACAGCCTTTAATTCCCTCTAAAACACACACATACAATAGGGTGGCATCCCCGAGTTCTTCACCTCTGTGCCATGCTAGAGTCATCCAAAATAATTCCTCAAGGGCCACCATGGGTTAGTCCATTCAAAAGAACCAGCGAAATGAGGGTATCAGAGATTCACAAGATCATTTGTGTCAGAATTGAGAGATCCATGGATGACTGGTCATTATTATTATTGGTCTCTGTATTTGTTATAAGACAACTGGTTATTGTTATATTACATGGTACTGCAGAAAGTTTCGTCTTCACCCAATACTCCATCAGATGATCATAACTCTCTCTCTCTACGTACGTATAATACAAGCACATTGGCAGGCTGTCAAACGTACGAAGCTCAAAAATGATATTAACCCTTTCGGTACCATGATGCAAATATCAGAACCTTTTTCAACATATTTAACATAAAATTTAAAAAAAGATGCTTTGCGATGTTTTACGGTCACTGCATCGTCCTGATCAAACTGTAGCTTGCACTGTCCTACCAGCGTTTGCACAGACACACGTGTTGCTCTGCATCTTAATAGGCGAAAAATGACTGCGGCTACCAGAGATGCCGTCAGTACCGAAAGGGTTAACTGAATGACTTATTAATTTACAGATAAGGCTAGTTACATCAGTTTACTTAGACTTGAGTGTATAAAGTATAAGCAGAGTGTATAAAGTATAAGCATAGTTGTTAAACAACTATAAGCATAGTTGTTTAATACTACACCAGCTTGGTCGACTGGTGCACCAGCTTAGTCGACTGGTACACCAGCTTGGTCGACTGGTTACACCAGCTTGGTCGACTGGTGAGCGGATCTGCTTGCGAGCGGAAAGACCCGGGTTCGAATCCCGCTGCCGACATGGTTGACGCGGCTAGAAATACGGCATGGGACTTGGGTAAACAACCGAATAATTATCGAAGTAATTATCCGACCCAAGAATGGGCCCGAAGGTTCGTTCCTATAGCCTCATTCTATTGTTATAATGTTGTAGAAAATAGCAATCCATCACAGGAGAAAATTCTCCTATAACTTAACAGTCATAAATGAACTTTATTTCCAATAGAGTATACACTGCATATATAGTGGTTTTAAAATTCTTAATGTGACCATCTTAAGAGTAGTGACGATGCTTATCGATAAGATCTTAGGAGTAGCAGGTGATGCTTGAAGCGAGATCCCCGTCCTCTGCGCTTCAACGTGGAGTAGAGGCATATCGATGAACGTGGTGGTGTGGCTGACTATCAACGTCCAGCGTAGTACCTGCTGGACATTTTTGGCCGCCGGTGGTCAAGTACAAAGAAGTCTTGGTCGGTTAGGGTATTGAAACTGAGTCTTTTCACATAGTAGGTGGGTAACCATTCGACCAATCTGAGAGTCATATCAACACGATTCAATGATACTTAAAGTAATTTACCAAACTTCTTATGCCTCTTAACACGTTGGCCGCGATGTGTGCCATATTGGTACATGCTGAACGGCAAACCAAACCTACCAAATCAGCAACCGTGGCCAACGTGTTAATATTCAAAATACTTTGCTATTATGGGTAGAGGATGCAGCCATTAGAGAAGTTCACTTATTTCATATTTGTTTAGCCAATTATCTTCGTTCATCTTTGGCGAGCTCATTATCTAAGGCTTGTCTCCTTATCATCAGGTTCTTGAGCGATCTTTTTCAGTAGTGCTGCAGGTATGAACCTCTCTACAAAATATAGCTTTTTGACAACATTGCACCTTGCTTCTTTTATACATGATTATAAAGAACTCTGTTGGAAGGTTTTAAGCGATTTAGGAACCGACGCATATGAATTACAGAACGTAAATGTATAAAATTGACGAGAGAAGTGCATGCATTAAACAGCTAATTTACCAGTCTAAATACTTTTGTTAGTGTTTAGAATTGGATTTTTTTATCTCAATTTCTACTGTAATGCCTTATTTATTAAGGTAAAATTCTTGGTGGTTGTATTCTAATACCATTGGTACGGAAGATGATAGGCATTTGCTCTAACTTGAAAAAATCGAAAAAGACCAACAAATTGCATACATTTTATGTCAATGAAATAAGTGTTTTTACTCCAATAAAGTTCTGGAAACTCATTTAGTTCCTTTGCTTACAGAAGACGCAACTGCTTGAAATCCTTTGCCACTTGAACAAATGATCTCAGAAAAAGTGCAGGCCAAAAATTGAGAACTGAGATCGAGAACTTGAGATCTGTAAACCGAAACCTGCCCAGATAAGGACTAATAAGTAACTCGAAATGAATACAAAAATTTAGTAAGAGAATCAATATCACGAGACAACATTATAAGGAGACCGTTGAGAAAAGCACTAAAACATCGAACCTAATAAGCTGGCGACTACAGGCAATACAAACCGATATGCCGAAAGGCAGCTTCTCCCCGAAACCCTGGAATTTAATAACCCTATTAAAATAGTTATAAATACTCAAAACGTAGAGACTTGAGTGACACAAAATTAGACAATGAATTCGCTGGCTGACACAATAGTCATCATTCAAAATATGCTCTCATTGGATTAATTATAAATCTTGGCGTAGCGCGAATCAAAGCACAACAACTTCTTCAAACACAATTTAAATCATTTGAATGAAAATCATGACCACAATGAAATAAGATTTTACAATACACTCTGTCAAATACATATGGTATCAAAACTGCTTCAAAGAGGTAATCTTAAACCTACGGGGGAAATCTAGGCTAAGCAGAAAAAATGAATATCTGGTACGTAAGTGAAACGCAAAACTCCCTAACATATTGTCAAAGAACACTGACCCATCACAGAGAGACTGAAAATGTGAATAGAATAGTTGCTCACTGAGTAATGTATGCGAGAGAACCGCCAGGGACTTGGGCCACAAACAACGTGAGATGGGTATAAAATTAACTATTAAATATAACTAAAATTAATCGTATTTTTTAGTTATCGTCTCCAAGAACCTACTAAATTAATTACGATATTACCGAGGCACCCCAGTATTATTTATCAACGTGAGTATTTTGATTCTTTAAAGATCTCAACAATAAAGCATTTTAAAAAACAATGTTGAATACTACTGTGCACAACTGTTTAACAGGTGGATCAGGTCTAAACCGTTGTCAACCTTTATCATTCCGGAAGAAAGTTGTGCGCGTGTCCATTCGAGAGTCGGTTGTCAACGTGACTCTGTACTTGTGCCCCGTGACAAGAGCATGACGGCACAGGGGAAAGTTGCTTCAATTTTTTTTTTAATTTAATCGAACATGTTCTCCAAAAGGTGTATATTAACGTTTATATAATTTGAAATTCATTTGAATACAATTCTTCGGAAGTGAAAACACAACTGTCAACAGGTATGAAATACCGGCAACAAGTTTTTTCCATGCGTGGGATTTCACAGTATCAGTTGACTATTCTGACTAAGCCTACATAGACGTACCACAACCGTTTGAAAGTTTTAGCCTCTTCCGACATGTCCTTACTTTCCTGCACAGTGCCCGGTCTCAAATTTAAAACCACCCCACAAGTAGGAACGAGAACATGTAAAGCCCCCAGGGCAAACATAACAAACGTCGATCGCATATGTGCAAAGTGTTAATTAACTATACCACCTTTATGAGTTTACACGACAAATCACAACGATTTTCGAGAGATCACATTGATGGTATTGGGCGAGAATACAAGTAACAATGTTCAGTTTTTTTGCTCCTATGTTCGACATCTGACGCACATTAGGTGCACGGAAACCCATTGAGAAAAATGAAAAGGCAGGGCAATGCAAACTGGAATCTGGAACCTAGATATCGTCAACTACAATGGATTAGGAAAACAGACAACATAGCCCAATCAACACTTTATTGCCTTAACGGAAACTTATAAAACAAAAACGACAGACGGACGAAACCAAAAAACCGTAAATCATACGGTGTATGTGTCGATGGGCGGAAATCCTTATTACAAGAACACATGATTAATTTTATAATTAAAAACTAAATGACGACATCAGATTTTAACAACTTCACTAATTTATGAAATTGCATGCCAGTTAATCAGGAAATTTTTTGCATCAACGAGCAAATTATTGAACGGACAGAGGCTTCAATATGGACAACATCCCATGATATATGACATACAAACCTTATACGATCTTAGCGTATGAAAAATGAAGAAGACTATTGCAAATTAACTGAAGACATAAAACTCTAACATATTCTTAGTGCAGCCCCGTCACACAGCAGGTTACACATAAGAAATAGAACATAATGCTCAGTTGTACATAATGAAAATACACCATAATATTCTTGTCCATCGAGTCCCAGCGCGTCAAGAGGGCATGAATTGAAGACCTTGTCTCCCAGAACGTTCACAACGTTGACTAACATTGATATAAGATACACCATGGAAACTTTTCCCCTACATCTCAACCCTTTACGAGAAAAAGACAAGTGGAGATGAATGAAAAAATCATTAGAAATAGAGCTAATCGTGTCACCAAAATCAGTAAACAATGCTAAATGAGTAACTTTATAAGTATTAAAATAGTAGCGTAAGTGTATCAATAATAACTTTGTACAACAATGGAAATATACAGTGAAAGGAACCAGAATCCAAATGACATTTATTTGATGACCATGAGTCGTGGTGCGATGTTCATGGACATCAGTTCCTGCCACAGCAGCTTGCACGCGTACGGAAGCTTCACCAGTGATATCTGTAAAATAATAAAATATAATAATAATAGGCTTGTGTATCTCTTCCACCATCAAGTAGGTATATCATGTGATATATAATTACTAGAATAATTGAATCAAATAACATACTCTTAAAATGAATATGTATGATGACAAAAAGATTTTCAAATACTATGATATTTAAAATTCGCATATAAATTAAATTATGAGCGTCACTTTTTTGTTATAAGCGATTAGTATCTTATCAGTCAGCAGACTAAAACTTAAACATCACAAGTTTTAACGTAGCGGAAATTTCTTCCACTGTAGAAGAAAAAACTGTTCAGCCCATTTAAAATGTATTCAATAGAAATAAAAACAAGAAATAGGTATCGTATGCAGTGTTTTGACATTGAAATAAATACACAAATATTAAGTGATACAGAACCTCTTCGTTTCGTCGCATACCTTAAAAAATCAAACAGTAATTTTCAAATTGAGATTGACCACTGAAACAAGAAGCATCCATATTTGTAGCTAGTGGTGACACTAATTTACACAAGAAAGTCAATGGTGGTTTCTCACATCTCTCCAAGCAAAAGAAGAATTGATGCACTAGACAACAACTACAAGACACACGTCTATCGAATTTACATTAAAAAGATTAATAAGTAGTATATAGTGAGTGGTCGACGATAACTTGGTTCAACATGAAGCAAGAAAGGCAAAGTAAGTCTCAAATCGAACAAGGTGCTAACCTGTGTCTTGTTCCTGCAGCCCTTGCACTCGAAGGTGTTATTCCTGAGGTTGGCAATGCACATGAGGCCACAGAGGTTGCACACATGGATGCTGTATGGGTCGCTCACTTCAAAGAGACGCTCCCTCAAGAACTGAGCAGCCCCGTGCGCAATCTGACAATCACGTTCCATCTCCCCGAACCGGAGTCCGCCCTCTCTGTTACGGTTGGTGAAGAGAATTTAACCATACAGCTAATGAAGATGATTGAAACAATATAGAAAGACTTGACATCTCGTAAGAGACACGTATGACGTTTGGTAGAGGAAGCAGTTGAATTAAAACTTGGCACTACAAATAAGCTGAGTTTCACTACGTCTGAAAGAAAACGCTGGAAACATGAGTTCTTACTTCAGCTACATATAACCATTCTGTTGTACTGGCAAGAGTGTTTGAGTAAAAACAGCATGAGTACCGTCTTTAACCGAGCGAAACTCTTGGATCAATGGTTAAAAAGTTCACTGTAGACCGTATCCTCTTCAGGGACGATTTTGGCATGCATACCTAGTGCTTCAGCTTACACAAACAAGTTGCAGCTACTACAATGATGAATGTAATACAGAAGCAACAGCAGGCCAGTTTTTCAGACGAGACACTAAACCCAAAGCATTGATTTAACGAGGAGAAACAAGACATAGAGCGAAACAATTCAAGAAAACAGGAGCAGCTGGTACTCGTCGCCTATGAGTTAGACTTATAAATAGATTGCTCACCTGGCCCTACCCTCCATGGGCTGCCTCACGAGGATTTGAACAGGACCTCGAGCCCTGGAATGGATCTTATCGTCCACCATGTGCTTTAGACGCTGGTAGTAAGTGGGACCCAAAAAAATCTGCGCCGCCATTTTGCGTCCAGTGTGACCGCAGTACATCACCTGCATGGAGCAAAACAGATGTGGTGGAACTGGCTTAATCAAATAAAAAATTAACACGAAATTGGAAACACCACTTTGAACTGCAATGCAAGTGAGCAGTGCAATGAATTATCAATTGCTAATTTCAGTTAAAGACTGAAAAAAACATAAAATGAACACCGACATTCATAGAAGTAGATTAAATACTTAGAACTAAAGCAATGATTGAATGGCAGAATGTGCTCATTCCCACAACATTCTCTGAAAAAAAATAACCTCTTCCGAAATATCTGA